>BHFT01001574.1:0-90423 GCA_004320025.1 Laticauda laticaudata
TGGACGGATGCTCGATGGATAGAGCGTATGAAACACGTATGCAATGAGTACACAACGGATGCATAGCGTTTTCCAACCGATAGCAAGCTTTTTTTAATGTTTTACATCCTCTTTGCATCCGTAAGTGCAGTGGGACCGGGCCTTAACTTGAAATGACATAGCAGGCTTTTCTGATTTATTTCTGTGAGAACATAACACTTGAATCAGCTCTCAGTAGCACACAGGTGGTCACAGCTCAAACTCCAAAACTCAGGGATGCAAATACTGAATGGCTATTTGACATTCTCAGTCCAAAACATTTGTGAATTCAGTCATGAAGGAGGTTCTAAGAGGGCTATTAATACATAATTCCAAAAGAAATGCAGCACAAAACAAAAGAGAGACACATTTATTTTTCCTTTTAAAAGCAAGCAAGCATTCATTTACATGTAGATATATATTGTTAAATGACAGTAATTTAAGGAGACAGGGGAAAGATTATGACCCATCATCCCCAAAGAAAGGACTATTTCTGTGAAAATCATCTCATGGCCATCAAATGTGGGTTTACTTCAATGTTTGGTTGATGGGGGCATGGGTATAGACAAAAAAAAAGTAGAAGGTAAATCCACTGGCTGAACACTGGAGGTTTCAGATAAGCAGGGATTCCAGATTCCCAGTTCTTTAAGAATAGCAGAACTAAAGGTATCTCTCATAAATTATTCTGATAGAATGAAACAAACATAAAGATGAAAAAAACTTAGAATAGTATACCAGAATATACTGGTATTTTTCCAAGATGACAGCTCCTAGTGTGGACTGACATCTTTTGCTGTTATTCTACTTTGTCCTAACTTATTTTCCTGATAAGTAAAAAAGATTGATGAACTGGAAGTAAAAGGCAGAATTCCAAATCATATGGATATGGATTCATGCACTTCTCTAAACCACTATCTACTTAGGCAGGATTTATAGCAAGAAAGTGAAACTTGCCAAGTCAAGGATTTATTTGATTTATTTACTTGGGGGACTAACCTTCAGAAGTAGGTGAGGCTGGATTTAAAAATGGTCAGAGCTGCTGAACTTTAAACATTCTAGACATGCACATATGAACATGCACATACAAATGCGTATTCTTCAGGTCTAGGGGTACTATGGAAGTAGGACAGCAAAGGCAGAAAGTAAGGGGACAGTAATGTAGCTTTGAGCTTTTGGAACAGTGGCAGGGGTCTGTCTGTAAGAAAGCCAATGAGACTTTATAGGCCATGCCTGGAAACCTGGTCATTCTGGTCTGCAGTTGTAAGCCACAGTTTTAATGCGTAGGTGGCTGAATTTGCTCAATCTCCTCATCCATAAAGAGTGGATTATGAAACACAATGAAAGGATCTGCCTGTCAGGATAAACCAAAGTGACTCTCATTTGGAAACCCTTAAAAAGGACCAGATGAACCAAGGACCAAAGCATCCTCCTTGAATGAGCTCAGTTCTCTTATATGGGAGGGGCAGGTCTTTGGCACCAGACTTTGAGCAAAAAGAGAAGTTACTTTACAAACATCAAATTTCCCCGTGCCTCTCTGATGTCAATTTCAACCAAAGCATGAATGAGGTAGTCTTTTGAGTTCCAGTAAAAGAAAGGAAAGCAAGTGGGACTCAGAAAAGAATTGCTTTACAAGGCAAATATACATCAAGTGGCTAGTTTCCCCCTTGATTTGAATGGGGCTGTAACAGAAATGAACCAATGTCCTTAACCAAAAAAAAAAGGCCATATCTGCTCAGCCACTGTGACCAATATATTCATTAACTGCCTTACTGCACACATGAAGTCACAAGAACGGATGAATAATGTGCTTTCTTCCTTTGAAAGAATAATTTGGACTCTGGTCCACCACCTTTATTCATCATTTTACTCAGGAATATTCATAATTGCTCATATGAAGGCTTTGAAGCACTGATAACAATCTCAATCTTGGCCAACACCCTTGCTATTCTACACTTAAGCTCCATTCTTTAGAAGCCAGCTTATAAGCATCTATTGTTCATTTGGAAAGGAGAACATGAAAAAAATATTGCAATGATTAAACAGGCAAGAAAGGGAAAAAAGACTGCGTGGTTTTTTTAAAAATCACAATAATATTACAAATTGCTTTCCCTGCCCAGTTGTCTGACTATCAGTTAGAACAAGACTGTTTGGAAGAAGTTTCTGGGCATAATAAGATATTAGACTAAGATTCTAATATCCTGATTCAGTTTTCATAGCTCAGGCTGCTATCCTAAAAATGCCAGGCTGGTCTGAAACAAAACACTAAATTCTATGAAGAAGAAGATTAAAAAAAGCACCCACACATTGGACATTCCATATCCATAAGCTCTGAGCTGACAAATCCTCAATGGCAAGATAAGGCCTCACCCAGGGGTGGGATTCTACCAGTTCACATCTATTTGCAAGAACTGGTTGTTAACATTCTAAGCAGTTTGGAGAACCGGTTGTTAGAAGAAATTACTGGCCTAAAGGCTGCCTTTAAAGCTAAAATGTTGTCACACAAACTTAGATCACTGCTCGGTTTTTAACTGGGGGTAGCATTCCCTGCATCTGAGAAAATGGGGTTTGTTCCATAAAAGCTTATTAAACCAAAAGGATCTGCATGAAGGTTAAAAAAAAATCTAGATGCCAATTGAAGTCCCGTCATCTTTGTGTGCTGCATATGTGACACACATAAAAGAGGTAGAACTTTGAACGCATACACGCTCCACCTCCCACTTTGGATGCCCCTAATTAAGGAACTAACACTCTGTTAATTCTTAAGGTGACCCAGGACTTATTTTGCCTTTGATAATGATACTAATTGTTGATCCTGAAGAAGGCCAATGCATCAGTCACCTCATGGAGTTTATCTGCTTTCTGAGTTTGTTTCTTTCGGCTTCTCTGAGCAGCGACTCTGTTCTTCTCTCTTCGTCTTACTCGTCTTTCATCGTCATCATGGCTCTGGTGAATAAAATCAGAATATGCTTGTTTAGTTAATGACTTCCCTTTTCCTCCCCCCCCCACCAAAATCCCTCAGCATCCAGAAAATCCAGAAAGCTATACTTTGACAAACACACAACTATTAACCTTGTGAGCCCTGATCACATATTTCAAGAGTGACTGATATTGATATTTCCCTTATATTGAGTAGAAAAGTAATTTACAGACAGTCTTGTTGGTATATTAATGTAAAGACTGATTACAAGAACTCTTGTGGCTGAATCTGGTTCAAATAGTATTTTGAGTGAAAGGTGGCAAACTCTCTTCTGCACAATAAGTTTACAAGAGTTTCTAGGAAGAGGATGTGACTGAGTCAGGGTTTGCTTTCTTTTTCCTGGGAAATTTAAATTGTTGTTTTTTAAAAAATAAAAGGAAGAAAGAAGGAAACCAGATCATCAAGGTTTTGGAATGCATTAATTACACCTGGATCCTATCTTTCATCCAAGAAAGATAGAAAATATGCACAATGTCTTTCATTTTATTCTCTTGTGAGGTCAGGTAAGGCTAGGCTGAGTTAGTAGTGCTGCAATAACATAGCAGACATAATTACCTCAGATAAAGACACAATTTTAAATCATAGGAAAATTATGTTTGGCAGTTTTGTTGTATGGTTAGAACACATCAGGATCAAGTTTGAGTTAGTATTGTGCAAATTATTTGGGGCATGAAAGAGCCAGGTGTGAGTGGAACATGTCTAGATGAAACACATGTATTTGGTCCTAATATAGGACTGAAATATGCAAGTGCAACAGAAAAGCATCTGAAGAGAGGACAGGGGAAAAAATCAAGGACATATCCCTGCTCTTCCCAATCTCTTCTTTGCCTACCTCGGTCCCTTAGCATCCACTGTTGATAGACATCACACAAAGCAGATCCAATTGCCCCCCTCCCCTTTTTGTTTAAATAAAGGTAGAGAAAAAAAAGTAAAGGGAAGATCAGTAGGCAGAGTAGTGATGCCAGAAGTGGTAAAATTGAAACCTTCAGGCCTTTTAAATGGGAGAGATAGAAGTATGCTGGTTAAGGAGGAGGGAAAGGCATTTTATTATCCGGTTTCCAATGCATGATCGCAGGAATTTTTGGTGTAACAAATATTAGGGGAAAGAGTTTGGCTTAGAAAGAGTTCGGCACAATCAAATCTAAAATCATGAAACAAACACAAAATGTCTACATCATGTTTGGAGTAGCAAGTCAGACAATCTGCCATATATAATGGGGTTCCTTCTCTACTAAGATGGTAAATGTTTTGCATGTCCAAAGGGAAATCCCCATAAGGTATGCTGAACATTCCCAATTTAACTCATGATTTGGCCCTGTTGATATATTCTTTTATCTCTCCCTCTTACTCTGTTTCTTTAAAACAGCTTTTTCAGTATGAAAAAGAGGAGAGCCATGAAGTGATGTCTAGGACATTTCAGTAACACAAGATCTGTTCAAGAGACTACAACACCAGTTAGAAGAATCATTTTAACCCTATCCCTAATCCTTGATGGTAATAAAAGTTTTATATTTGTGAGATGGATGGATGGAAAGATAAGAAAATTCTGCATGGTATAGTGGTATTTAAAATATAGTGAATTCTGGTTTCAGAAGCAGGAATGTGTGTTAGAATGTAGTTTTATAAAACTGACGTTTGAATTAACTATTGCTAATCTGATACACCAGTATTCTTGTTCTATTTTATATTTTTGTTTTGAAGCCTGAGAAATTCTCATAATTCACATATTGCCAGTTTACATGTCTGATTTTAGTCCAACAAAATATCATCTTGCCTACATTATATCTGTGTCCTGTAACAGCAATGCCATCATTTTTATCTATCTTTGAATCCAATTCAAAATATCTTGGATTTGAGGAACAGACTTGACAAGCATAGGCAGGTACATTTTGATTCAAATTTAGAAGTAGTGCATGAGATAATATCCACCTCAAATGCACTAAGACATCGCAAGTATCAACAAGCCTCCTTGTTTTATATTTAGGCAGGAAAAATCAAAGGTATAAGTACAGGTTAGGTGAAACCTGCCTCAAAAACAGTAATTGTGAGAGGGACCTTGGAGTCCTAGTGGATGATCACTTGAATACAAGCCAGCTGTGTGCAGCAGCAGCCAAAAAAGCGAATACAATCCTGGGTTGTATAAACAGAGGCATAGAATCAAGATCATGTGAACTACTAGTAGTGTCGCTTTATAAAATCCTAGTAAGACCACACCTGGAATACTGCAACCAATTTTGGTCACCATACTACAAAAAAAGACATTGAGTCTTTAGAAAAGGTTCAAAGAAAAGCAACTAAGATGATCAAAGGCCTGGAGACGAAAATATACAAAGAGTGGCTGCAGGATTTGGGTTTGACTAGTCTGAAGAAAAGAAGAATTAGAGGTAACATGATAGAAGTATTCCAGTATTTGAAGGGCCACCACAAAGAAGAGGGGGTCAAATTATTCCTCAAAGCACAAAGAGGGCAGGACAAGAAATAATGGTTGGAAACTAATCAAGGAGAGAAGCAACCTGGAATTAAGGAGAAACTTCCTAACAATTAACCAATGGAACAACTTGCCTCCAGAAACTGTGGGTACTTACTTCATCATGGGATATTTTTAAGAAGAGTCTAGACCAGGGGTGTCAAACTCAAGGGCTGCAGCCCAGATGCAACCCATGGGGTGTTTAGATCTGGCCAGCAGGACTACCCTGGGAAGAGTGGAGTGGCCTGCTGCAGTGCCTCTGCCTGCAAAAACGGGCTCCCGAGCTTCATTTTCAGCTGCACCGGCCTCCTACAACCCTCTGCCAGTGAAAACAGAATGTTCCCCCCCTTTCTGTTTTTGCCGACAGAGGGCTGCAGGAGGCCATCGCAACTGAAAATGAAGCTCGGGAGCCCGTTTTTGCAGGCAGAGTGCTTGGGCCACCACAGGCACCCCCTTAACCCTAACTCCAACACAAGTGATGTCAAGCTGGCCACATCTACCCTGGCCATGCCTATTCCAGCCCCGAGGTCAAACACAACCGTGATGCCGCCCTTGATGAAATGGAATTTGACACCCCTGGTCTAGACAGTCACTTATCTAAAAGGGTATAGGTCTGAGGGGGCAAACCTATGGCACACGTGCCAGAAGTGGCACGCAAAGCCATTACTGCTGGCATGCGAGCTCTTGCCCAGAAAAGGTCAAGTGTGCATGCGTGCATGCCACCCGCCCGCCAGCTGATTAACAGATATCTGGCGAACATGATATCTGTGTGCGTGGCAGCGCACAGGAGACACTCGCATGTGCAGAAGTGTGCAGCATGGGGGGGTGCACGTGCATGTGCAGAAGCATGCAGCATGGGTCATGCAGGGCAAGTGTGCATGTGCAGAAGTGCAAATCGCGGGTCGCACAGGAGGCATGGGGGCGCACATTGCCTTCTGGGTGATGGCACGCGAGCACAAGCAGACAAGCGCACACTCAATTATCAGCACAGGAGCCCAAAAAGGTTAGCCACCACTGGTATAGGTTCTCCTGCTTGAGCAGGGGGCTGGACTAGAAGACCTCCAAGGTCCCTTCCAGTTCATTCTATCCTATTCTACCGTGTTTTTCCAACAATATGGCCTCCACCAATAGGAAGGCCCAGCATGATTTCTAGGCATGAGGTGAAATTAAGCCCTGCCCCCTTAAATTTTAGGCCTATTAACCATGCGTTTCCCCGCCATTTCTCACAATCGTTCGTTAGAACTTCAGAGGTGAGAGAAATGGGGGAAAGGGTGGTTGGGGGAGGAAGGCAGGGTGGGGTGGGAGAAAAACTGCCTTAGGAGTGCCCGCAGTAGCTAGGCCAGGATACCTGATAGCCGATAAGAGCTCTCTGGAAGGCAGAGTCACATGGCCACTTCGATCGGCCGGTAGAACGGCTCGGAGCGATGTGCACACACCACACTGCCCTCGCCACGAGGCGCTTCTAAATCGGCGATCGAAAGCTCCCTTGAGGGACACAGTCCCCAGCTACTCGGGCGATCCGTGGCTCCCTGTCCCCTCACCTTTAGGGCAGTTTTCTTTCGGCGATTGGACTCCCCAAGTGCAGTCAACAGTTACTTCGATAGGCCGACAGAAGCGGCCCGTGGCGAGGGAGTGTTGTGTATGCGCGCTCGCCCCTTGGCCGCTTTCTACCGGCCGATCGAAGTGACTGTGACTGCACTTGGGAGCTCAATCGCCGGAAAGGACACTGCCCAAGGTGGGACTGGTGCAGCATGCATCGCCGAAGCAGCTGGGACTGTTGTCCTAAGCGGAGCTTTCGATCGCAGATACCGGTAGAGCGGCCTTGCAGCGAGGGAGTGTGTGTGTCACTCGCCCCAGGCCGGCCTTTTACCGGCCATCGAAGTGACTGTTGACCGCACTTGGGGAGCTCCAATCGCGGAAAGTGACTGCCTGAAGTCTCTTGGTGGGCCGCTCTTGGTGGGGGGGATTAAGTCACCCCGAAAAGACAGCCTAGCCGTTTTTTCAGGGGTCAAAAAAAAATAAGGCCCGGCCTTATTTTGTGAGAAACACGGTATATCTGTGTGATCTCTCCAATGCCATGACGGCCACCAGAAAGACTGATCATTGCTTCCTCATCAGGGTGTTGATAAAAGCCCAAGAAGATATTACAACTAATGCTGGAGATATCACATGTGGGAACTGTGCTGTCCCAGCCAGTCTATCAGAATTGGATGGTTACTTAGGAATTATGAGCTGTCCCCTTAAGACAGCTCATAATGGTAAATGGACCAATCATGGTAAATGTAGTTAAAGGTATCCAGGGAAATGTAGTTCATGTCACGTGGCCACATCTATAATCCTGATTGGTCACTAGTTTGACCCTCGGTGGATTGGAGGAGTTTTCCTCATTCTTTGTCTGAACTCTCTAACTCATGACAGCTTCTTTCTATCACTATGAGATGGGTTAGGAGATAACCATCTTTTATACTACAAGGCAGATATACAAAGGATTGGTCATAAAAGAAGAACTTCATCACAAAGTTATGAGGATACCTGATGAACCAATAAATGTTATTTGTTATGGATGTCTTGTTGAGTTATCTCTCTGCATCTATACAGTTTATAAATCCACCACTGTACAAGATACAGAAAAGGAACCATTGCCTTCCCAAGGATGATGGGAACAAGTAGTTGCCAGAAAATAAATCTTGTAAACTACCAAATATTTGATAGATTCAATTGCTTAAAAACAAACAGCTTTCAATTTTTTCAAGAAATAAATGGTTGAGGTAGGGGGAAATAAAATTCTTCTATGAAAATTGGACTTCTTACTCTTATCTAAAGTTACTCATCCTATACTCTGCCATGCTATGCAGCCTCCCTGTCTCCTGATCTTTAGTATTGGTTGGGAAGCCCTCACCAATATCCTCCTTTTTTATATCAAACAAGTTCAAGAGAGATAGAGAGTTTGGCTGGAACTCGGAGACCATGAGTTCTAATCCTGGCTAAATACACAAGGCACACAAATCAACATGACTTTGGGCTTGTCACTTTTCTTCTTCTTAAGAAGGAGGCAAACCACTTCCATTTTTTTTTTCCCAAGGAAACTGCTGACTCAAAAGCACACACAAAAGTTCAAAAATAACAAAGTGCATTTAAAGAATATCTGCAGCACCAAAGAATGGGAGAGAAAAATTGGGAAATTCCTTTTGCATAAGAAAACTCTTGAGAAATTGGATTTTGGTCTGGGATCAGCTACATGTTACACTCAGATGAGTTTCCATGTCTCCCTGCAGGCGCTTCCCAAATCATGAAGACTAGAAGTGAACCTAACAATGTTACATCCTGTTTTAAAAGGTAAAGGTTCCCTTTGCACATACGTGCTAGTCATTTCCGGCTCTAGAGGATGGTGCTCATCTCCATTACAAAGCCAAAGAACCAGCCCTGTCTGAAGGTATCTCTGTGATCATGTGGCCGGTATGACTAAATGCCACAGGCGCATGGAATGATGTTACCTTCCCACCAAAGCGATCCCTATTTTTCTAGTTGCATTTTTACATGCTTTCAAACTGCTAGGTTGGCAGAAGCTGGGACAATTTAACAGGAGCTCACTCCGTTATGCAGTGCTAGGGCTTCAAACCACTGAACTGCCAACCTTTCTGATCAACAAGCTCAGCCACTGAGCCACAACAACCTGTATTAACCTGACCCAATTCAGAGTGGATTGTGGCAATATAGAGAATAAATAAATAATTAAGCAAATCCTTAGCATACTGCCCAAATGGGGATGATGTGTCCTGGAAAGTCTTTCCATGATAACAGAATCCTGCAGGAAGTTAAGATGGTGTGAGAAAGGCAAAAGTGCAAAGCCACCACTCGACTTCATAGACAAATTGCTATGGGACACCACACAATTGCTACACAGCTCTGCAGTGGTAAACTTAATCAGTTACGCTTACATTTAATCCTTCAATCTATGCTGTACAGCTTATCTAACTTTCATGAGCTGAAATGGCACTTTTAGCTTTTTGTTACAGCAGGTAGCCTTAAAGTTGATTAAGTACATAAGCAATCAAAAGATCCCATAAAGATTATGATCATTTAAACTTATGGAACAGTAGGAGCCTCATGAAGGAAAAGGATGATGGATCTTTGGTCCTGCTAGATCACTTCATTTCATCTTTGACTTCCTTCTACTAATCTCTCTGATTTCAACTTTCTCACTATATGCAAGAACAAAGAACACCCATTTGTTACTGACACTGTAGTAACTGTTATAATTTTTCTGGCTCGGGGACACCCTCCCACCCTATTTTTTCCTTCAGTGTAAACATTTAGTCTTGCAGTTTGGGTATATTCAATCTGCTGCAAATTAATATATGTGCTTTGGTTGCACCACTCCCTTCTTCCAACTGCCCTCTGAAAGACCCCTTCCTGAACTCTGGAGATCCCTGCTGGTTAGTGGAATTCATTTTTTCTCAACTTTCAATTGGGAATGATGGGAACTTGAATCCAACACACGTACAGTGCGCTGGGTTGCATAGACTGGTTACAGTTAGCATTCAACTAATTGGACACATGCAGCGATTCTTCACTGTTCAAACGGGGTTTGCCTTTTGGGAATGCCACTTGCTGGATGACAGAGCTGGGGAACTGAAGATTAAGGATATCAAAACTCAGACAAAGCCATATCTAGTCTGGAAGGTCACAGAGATAGGCCTACCAAAGAACAGGAGAAGTAGGATCTGGGCATGTCGGTTTGGTTCCCCACTCCACCCTTACTGTGACAAGTACCGGAAGGTGAAAACTAGCCTGGACGCTCACCATTCCTAAAACCCTGCAAAAAATGTATATTCAACAAAAGCAGTTGCTCAAAATTAATTGCTCAAAAACACCTTCCCTCCCAATTGCAGAATTTTAAAGTCATTTCAAGCAGTGGGAAGTTCCATCCTTTTCTCCCTTCTTCTGACTAGAAGTTCCTACTTCTTCCGTTTCTCGAAATAAGGCAAATTCTGGTAATAAAGAAGGGAAGGGAAAGGGAGAGGAAATGTGGGGCATGAGGCGCGATCCATGATTTTACGCACCACTTTTTATCTCCTTCTGTGGTTTTTTGGGTCTCTCTGCTACCCGAATCTTTCTTTCTTTCTTTCTTTCTTTCTTTCTTTCTTTCTTTCTTTCTTTCTTTCTTTCTTTCTTTCTTTCTTTTCTTTCTTTCAAAGCGCCTTTTTCTCCGAAGAAATCTCGCACCTCGGTTCTTTCGAGGGGCCACAGCTGCACTTCGGTCCGGCGCGTCCAAACGGCAGGCAGCGTTGAAAGAAACCCTGCCCCGCAAACGCCGAAAAGACCCGGCTGGGAGTCGGGATTTGAAGAGCGCGATCCCAGGCAGCTTCCGAATCGCAGAGGAAAAGTTTCTTGGAGGCGCGTCCGTCTCTTCAATTTTTCTATTCTCCTACACAAACACACACACACACACACACACACACAAACCCCGGGCTTCTGTTTACCTGCAAGGTCNTACACAAACACACACACACACACACACACACACAAACCCCGGGCTTCTGTTTACCTGCAAGGTCCCGTCGGACGAGGAACTTCGTTCCAAAATGCTTCCCGCGGCGGGGATCCCCTGAGACATCCTAGCCGAAGAGAAACAGGAGCTTGGACGGCCCTGTCAGGAGGCCAAAGGGCGCCTGAGGTACCGGAGAACGCAGCGCAGCCACAGCAAGCGCCGGGGACGCGCGTGAGGGGGGGGGGGGTGAGGAGGNGGGGGGGGGGAGTGAGGAGGAGGGGGGAGGCCCTCGCTGCGCCCGCCGCCGTCTAAGCGGAAAGCCCAAAGAGAGGCATCCCGGACGCGCGTGCTGCCCTCGGCGCTTCCCCGACACCTGCCGCCGCCGCCGCCGCTCGCCTGCTTCCTCAGCTGCTCTTCTGGAAGCGAGCGCTCGGCGGCCGGGAAAGCCGCGCGCTTTCGCCCTGGCCCGGCGCCTCAGATCTGCTTCACCCAAGTTCATGAAAATCACGTGGCGGCCCTTGAAACTTCGGGAGGGAACAGGCAGCGAGACCGGGAGGCGGCCTTTGGCGGAGCCCAGCCCGATGGGGAACTGAAAAGAAGAGGGGCTTTTCCCTTCCTCCGCCCCGCTGTGGGGTTTTGGGGTGGCTTTCGAGCCGGAATCCGCTCGGCTGATGATCGGGCAAACCCAAAGCTTCCAGCTTGGCCGTGGGAGCTGTTCCTTCTCTCGCTCGTCTTCTTTCCTCGTTCAAAAAGGCCGCGCTTGTAGGCGGGTATTGGTCTGACAGGGGTCACCAACCTTGTCCACTTTTCAGCCTGGAGGACTTCAACTCCCAGAATTCCCCAGCCAGCTTTGTTGCCTGGGGAATGCTGGGAGTTGAAGTCCTCCAGGCTTAAAAGTGGACAAGGTTAGCGACCCCTGGACTAAAGAGAGCCCTGAGAGAGAGAGGCTAGGAGGCGGAAAACGGGACCAAATCCTAAAATAGTCGGTAGGCAATTGCCTCTAGCCTTACCGCTGTAAAATAAAGGAGGGCGCTGTTGTTACACTGGAGCATCCTGGAAGTGACAGGATGGCTGTGCTGTGCTGTCTGAATCCCACCTTTTCACGAAAAGTGAAAAAAGTACCACTCAAGGCAGCACAGTCTGTATTTAAAAGAATGACCCGCGCAAAATAAACTGGATTAAGCTGTATTATTAGCTCTAAATTAGCTAAAAATTTCGCTTAAAACCCTAATTGTCCCACTTTTATTGTGAACTACCTTTACTTCTGTAGAAAGTTAAACTGTAAATTAATCTTCTAAAGTATAACATGAACTGGGAAGTGGATAGTTTTGATTATAGCTTATCTAATTGGATGTATCTCCTTTCCTTCAGAAGCTCAAGACGAAGTCCCTATCACTCTCTTGCCTTTTCCTCTCAGTCTTCTACAGCAGTGGTCCCCAGCCTTTTTTGTACCAGGGACCGGTTTCACGATTATTCATTCTTCCATGGACCGGTACCTGAGTAACGCGAGACTCCACCGCCATCGGGATGGCTCTTCATTCGAAGCTGCCCCCCCTCGACGAAACTAAGGCGCGAGGATTCCTTCAGCACCCAAACGCCGCTTTCCAACTGAAAACCTCGAAGCACTTTCCAACCAAAAACCCGGAAGCAACCGAAAACCCGGAACTGCTGTCGAAACAAGATGGCGGCACCCAAGCTTTGCAGCCTGGTACAAAATGATCCACGGACCGGTCCTGGTCCGGAGACCAGTGGTTGGGGACCCCTGTTCTACAGGATAAAGTTGAGTTGAGAGAGGGTGACTATTCAGCTGTGGAAACCTGATCTCTACGATTTAGTCCTTCATTAACCAATACACTGATTTGCATTTTATTAGATGCACAAGCTTGCAGGTGAAATGTCTGATGGACAAGACATGCTTTGAAAAGCATAAAACGTGAAAAGGTGCCATAAAGAAAAAAAAAATCACACATTTTTTATTTGCTGATCAACTACCCTTGGAACCTTCAACGGTTGCAGAGTTGTTCAGCTGCTTCTGAACCAAGCTTAAGAATTGTTGGATATCCTGGAAATACATTCAAATTCTACATAGAAAATTGCCTTGTGCAGTAAAGCTTTAAGACATTTACTTCTGTAAGTTATACTGGCCCGCAACAACTCTGCTGAATTTCAAACAGGAGTTTCTCACAACCCTACTTTAAAGGTATCAGAGACTGAACTGAGCAGCTTTTGCATGCTTTGTGGATATACTTTGAAAAATGCAGTTTGAATTGAGCTCAATTCCTGATTTCATGGGCCATGTAGTTTTCTTGGCAGAAATATGGAAGTGGTTTGTCACTGCCTCCTTCAAAGAAGTTTTGACTTTCTAATCCCACCTACTGACTCAACTCATATGCCTGATTTTATCTAGACTCTGTCCTTCCCAGACTGAGCAAAAAAGGACCACTTCCACATTTAGTTAGAATAACAGAATTTTAAAACGTTACAATTGTGTTTTGTAAAACACAAAAGGATTTTTGCACTAATCTATAACCTTAAATTAGAAAAGCATGAATATAAAGGACAACTGCTTTTTTAAACGAAGCTGCAATGGATTTTGAGAGCAGAAAGAACTATTTTCCTTTGTCTTTTATATAATAGAGATCTAGGTTCCATTCATCATAGGCTACACTGAGATAGACTTTTGTAAGGCACTTGATAATTATCACTCCATGTTCTTAGTATCAAGTACCTTGGAGAGAACCTGCGTGTCTCAAGGTTCAACATCATGGGCAAATAACATTTTATTCCTGACTTGTCAAGAAGCCATTAAAAACAAATTTATTAGGATATTGAAGCTCAGTTAGTAATGGAAACCAAATTCGATAACTGTTCTACTCACCATTAGATTTCAGTATTTTTGTTGTTGCTGGAGCTCTGTGTACCATAACTATGAAGACTATATGCATATAGGGGTTAAGCAACCAGTTTAATTATGTATCCATCTGAGCTATATTAAGAAAACAACCAGACGTCTTCTGATGCAATGTCAGTTTACAGTCAAGTTAAAAATATAAAGTTGAATGTTGTGACATTTCAAGTGAAGAGATATTTTTCAGCCTTAAAAAAAGGACTGACTTCTAAGTCAGCCAAATAATGGCACAATTAAAAAACAGACTTCTCTTGTATAAGTCATTTAAAAGTGTACTGATTTATCTTTCCTGAATTTCCAAAGAATCCTCATTACCTACCTGCAGTTGGAATTTATAGTGCTCTCCCAAACACAGGCAACATTACTCATCTCAAAATGATACACACAGACACACACACTTCCTTGTTCAAATAGCACTGCCTTGCTTCCTCTTACTTTCTTCTCCCAGCTTTGAAATTCCTTGTTATACTTTACAAAACTTAATATATACTCCCATACTTCTGCTGTTACAAAAACTAAAAGAAAGTCATCTATCGATGTACAATTACTCTTTTACATTCTTCTGAATTTTATAGTCAAACTGCAATGCTTCAGAGTACAGTCATCTGAAAGCATTTACATTTTAAAAAATCCAACAACATGGCTAGAAAAAGAAAGTCCTCTGAAACACAATACAGTATATAATCTCATTCTTGCACAATTCACTGACAATTACTTGCAAGTACGTTTAGGACAGCAGAATGATTGATATGAAGAGAACTTGATTTTAGAACTCAAAACTTTTACTTTTAAGGTAGGCTAATTATTGTAACAGTCATAAAAGATCATTTAGCTGTTTAGATTTAAACAGCTAAATTTATTTTTTATCTAAAGGAAACAAATGTTTATTGCTTTACAAATAGAAAAATGCCTTTCAAAATTGTAAGCTAATAGGAGATTCAGATCTTAGCATTAAATTTAATGTGCACATAGTGGGGAAGTCCATTAGTTTTAGAAATAATAGCGAGTCACAGTTTCATTTTCAAATAATCTGTATATTTAGGAGAATTAGCCAATTCTGTTAATGATAGTTTTATTATTGTGTCCTAATTTCAGGAAAATTAGCAAAAAATGGAACAGCATTTAAAGCAACAAGAGGTTCTAAAAGATACAGTCACAAAATACTAAAATCATCTTCATTTTTGTGCACATAGTAATAGAACTAAACCAATTTAGAAATAGAGGTGGGACCCAGAGGAATGGAGATGGATCCCTCTGTAGAGATGTTTGCTGAGGAAACAGTAGTCATTGGTCTCAGCCGGAACAATTTGCAGATGAATATGCTTAAAACTGTAGATATGAGTGTGGATTTTAGGAGGTGCCCTTTTATTCTACCACCTCTTACTATATTAGACAACGTGGTATCAACAGTAGAGTCCTTCAAGTTTCTATAATCTCATAGGGTTTGAAATGGACACCTAATATTAGAACCATCACTAACAAGAATGTACTTGCTGTGTCAACACAGAAACAGTTTGACAGAGGAATTATTGAGTCTATCATTTGTACTTTTATAACTGTCTGGTTTTGGTACAGCAACCAAACAGGATTGCATAGTTAGGACTGCATACTCACAGGTGCTTTTTTCAAAAGGCAAGTGGACTTTCTGGTTTTTCTTTGAAGACGTTTCACTTTTCATCCAAGAACCCTCTTCATTTCTGACTGGACGGTGGAGAATGGCAGGATTTATACTCCTTGCAGACAGTGATTGTTAAGGCCACCTGGAGGTTTATCTGTGTCATCAGGGTCACCTGAGTGGTGCAAATGGGTGTGGAGCTTTCTGGAACTGTTGAAAGGATTGTGTTGTAGATTGGAGATAGATGATGTCATATCCCTCCCCCTCTGTGGAGAGAGGGCTGTTCAATTTTAACATAGATTGCCTCTTTGGCCCCTCTTTCAAACCAGCAGTCTTCTCTGTCCAAAATTTGGGCTTTGCTGTTTTCAAAAGAGTGGCGTGTCTCTTAAATGCAGATAGACTGCTGAATCTAGTCCTGATGGGTTTGTTCTCCTATGTTGTGCCATGCATTTATGAAGTGATTGTAAACATTGAAGTGAAACTGTCTTCAAAGAAAAAACAGGAATTCCAGCTGTTTCTTGAAAAAAAGCAACTTTGGGGCAACCATGACCTGGATGACTGAGAATCTCTATAGATATTTAAGACTGCAGCCAGCCTGCCTTCCATTACGACCTGTACACTGCATAGGTCAGAAAGAGGGCTGAGAAAATATCTACAGACTACTCACATCCACTTCAAATCCTTCCCTTGGGATGCCACTATAGAGCCCTGCATGCCAAAACTAGTCTTTTTTTGGTGTGCCATTACTCTATTAAACATCTAATTCCCACAGTACTGCCTTATGTCTATTTAACCATATAGCTTGGCTGTTTTACTTTTATCCTTTTCAACTATTCCATTACCTTCTTATTGGTATCATAATTATGATTATTATTACTTTAATATTATTACTTTCTTGTTTTCCATGAACACTGAGAGTTTATGTGCTGGAGACAAACTCTTTGCATGTCTATCACACTCGGACAATAAAGCTATTCTATTCTATTCTTTTAATGGCTGAAATATTTTACAGTTCATTTTGCAGTTGAGAAAGAATTAGTTTTGTCCTTTGATCAGTAGTTCCTTGTAACAAACCTGTTAGCCTCCTGTTTAAAATTAATGGAAGATCCTCGTTTTTTGAGAAACCTGTATTCATAGGTGCCAGGGTAGCTAAGCCACTATTTGAATCCTGGCTACTATATTGTATTTTTATTAAATAATTTTGGAAAACATATTCATTAACCTTGATTATATAGCCCAGGTCTCTTATAATTTAGTTATACTTGAATTCTAAATTCTAAGCTGTTTTAAAAAGAATAAATCATCAGAAATTTTAAAAAACTAAAAGCAATATATTTCCTACATGTATTTTTGCCATTTTCTTTCCTTCAGGATGTTTTTCTTCAAGAAATAATGAATTCCTGGGGTTCTTTTCATTTTTAAATAATTTAAAAAAAATCAACTGGATGCTTTTACCCTTTTTTAATATTAATTTTATTTTATCCAAAATATTAAAACACAAACTCCAAAAAAGGAAAATGGTAATACAAATTTCAAAACACTAGGTAAGTTTACACAAAAATGTGCATTAAATACACCCCCAAAACAGACATATGTAAATTGTCCCATGAACTGATAAATACTGTATATTTCAAATATTATACCTCCTCTCCCCTTGCGAAACAGGCACACAATTTATAAATTTCTACAAGTGTTTACCCAACCCACTTGGCCTTACATCTATTTACTATGTGGAAACATAGTTAAGAGTTAAATTTCAAATCCCTCACTTAATAGTCTAGCAGGAAGTTCACAACTAGCTTCTGATCTCCCATAAATCATCGTAATAATCATCTCTGGTCTGACAGGATCAAATACCCTTGATTCTTAATGTTTTTCCTTTAAGTTATTAATTAGAATCTTTCCTAACAGTTGGATTTTTTTCCCCCAAAAGTCATGTCTTTGTTGTATATCTCCACATTTGCTGTTCAGAGTCTCCTATAAGTTGTAATTCAGCATCTCTTAACATTTGTTTTCCGGTTGAACATAATAAATTCATTCTCCAATCTGTTTGAGAAAATTGAGTTCATCCCTGGACAATTCTATCCAGTCTGTCTTTAAAATCCATACCTCTAACCAACTTGAATTTTTCAAAGCAGCTTCATTCCTTCAGGTCTGCTGGCAGCAAATTACATTCCAATCCATTTGGTTATCTTCTTTGAGATGATTGAAAATCACTGTTATTTTATCAAGCTTTTTATCCAAATATTCAAATTGGGTTTTAAATTAAAAAATATTATTTTTTCCAACTGTCCCCAAAAGCCTTGTCTTGATATATTGTTTGCGTATATTTTGATATAGTTTGAGATATTGTTTGAGTATATTTTGATATAGTCCAGGATACTTCAGGAGTTAAACTTTTGCAGCTGAACTTTTACAGCCAATTACAAAAAGCTCCTCTCAAAAGACAGGAAAGGCACCATAGTATATTATTTCTGAAAAACATAGAAAAGAACTTCCCCTGAAAAAAGAGATTTTCATCAAAAAATTAAAAAAAGACTGGACCTTTTAAAAAAAATTACAAAAGTACAAAATTCCTATAGCGAAAGTTTGATAGAAATGTAAATCAGATCAGATCTTTTTCAGAGTCTGCTGTGGAAGAAGCGGGCATGGTTTATAACAATAAAACAAAAATAACATTAAAAAAAGATCTAGCAGATTAAATTAGATCAGCGTTCAACAGTCGATTAACATTTAAAAGTAAAAATCAAAAGAAAATATCAAAACATGCTATGAAAACCCATGCCTTCTTAACACAACAGGCAGCTGGAAGGAAAAGATGGCGGCCCAGTCGTCCAATCACTCCCACTGAAAATTGCCACTTTCTAGGTCCTCTTCTCAGGTAGGCCCACAGTCATCTGAGGGTCATCTTGGACCATTCCTCGTAACTCCCATTCAAATCCAGGAAGCATGCTGCCAAAGAGCCAGTTTTGGTGGTGAAACCACCTGTCTGTCAGCAGGGAGAAAAAACAAAACACTCCTGATGATTCAGAACGCTGTCTTGGGGGTGGGGTGGGCGGTCAACTCAATGTTGATCCTTTGGCTGTAACAGGAATTGACTGAATGGCTTCTCACCTGAGGATGATATCAAAAGCTGAGAGAGAGGCCCAAAGTCACCAAGCCGGCTTTAATAGCTAAAGTAAGATTGGAACTCAGTCTCCTGGGTTTCTAGCCTGGTACCTTAAACACTATCTCACTCTCATCTTTCAGAAACAATATATTTGCAATAAATTTCATAAAAAGGAGAAAATGATATAATGTTGATTTTGAAAAAAATATAGATCACAATTACAAAATGAAAAGGCATTTGGCATTCAGAAACCCAGAAGGAACTGAGTTTTTAAAAACTTAAGGGAAAATACTGGTAATTTATAACACAATTCCAATAATTCCCAGTCCAGAATTGCTTCTGTCTAGCTCTCCTTGAATATATGTTGCTTAAGCAAACCTATTAGAATCTATCATTTTGCTTGCTTACTGTATGCAATTCAAAATACAGTTTAATTTGATTTAGAAAAAGGACATCTAAATATTCAAAGATCAAACCATCCCAAAAATATGTTACTTTTCACAAGAATATAAATGTAAAACCTATTTCAATTGAAAACACCTTATTATAAAACTAATTTACTACTGGTAGAACTGTGCAGTTATATTCTGGGCAAAGTGGTTTTTAAATAATACATAAATTAGTAACCTTACTATTACTATATCTTCCTGAGGTATAAATTAATGCCAACTCAATTAGTCTTCTTTTAATTTGCATCCCAAGGAAATCAGCAAAATAAAAAACATCCACTATTAATAATTTCTTGGGAGCAGAAAATTTGGTGTTTCTTTACAACTTGAATATTTACTAAATGGTGATGGATAAATGGTCATCCTACCAGCCCCTCCATCAAATTACCAGAAGTCCTGTCATGACTCAGGGAAAAGGGAATGCAGGAAGGAGGTGGTACAGGTAGTCCTTGACTTACAACCACAATTGAACCCAAAGTTTAAGTGAGATATTTAAGTGAGTTTTGCCCTATATGACCTTTCTTGCCACAGTTAAGTGAATCATGGCAGATTTGTTAGTAACAGTTGTTAAATGAATCTGGCTTTCCCATTGACATTGCTTGTCTAAAGGTCACCAAAGGTGATCATATGATCCTGGGACCCTGTAACTGTCATTAATGTGAACCAGTTATCAAGCATCTGAATTTTGATCATGTGAGCAACAGTCATGTGAAAAGCGGTCACAAGTCATTGTCTGTGCCGTTGTAACTTTGAACGGTCACTAAATGAACTGTTATAAGTAAATGACTACCTGTGATGATGCGGGAAGCAGCATACATGTAATAAATTCCCAAACATAAATAAATTTCCTTTAATGCCTCCAACTTGGCCTCACTGTTCAATTGTTCACAATTGGAGATTAAACTCTTTCCAAAACAGTCTCCAAATGAAAGAAATACAGTCCAAACTCAAAGAACAGATAATGGAGAAATCAAAAATAAAACAAACCGCACTGAAGGAATTTCCATGACAGACCAGGATAATTAATTACAAACTTCAAGAAGATAGCAAGGAACAGTCGGTTGGAAGAACGCCAACCAAGATAAACCTCAGCCAGAAATAAGTCACTTTGCTTCTAGCAACGCTGTGTTTTAAATGCCCCTCCTTTATGCTATTCCCCCCCAGTTGCAGCCAATGAGGGGGATCATGACCACTTCCTCTCCCTTAAGCCACATTGTTCCCTACTCCATTCCTCCTGCATGTCCTAGGATGAAGAGGGGACAGGCCTGGGTCTTCCTCTGACTGCCCAGCTGGCCTGTCCTTCCCCAGCCTCCTTCACAATCTCTGGAGCCACACTTCTGCTCCCTATCAGCTGTTCCTCCTCTCCCTCGGAGTCAGTCTCCAACAGGGGCATGACACTACTTGTATATTAGCACCGAATACTTTTTCCTCATTAGTTATTAGACTTTAGTGAAGACACAATCTGCAGCTAAATATTTTAATTTTTAACCCCAGCCTATAGCTACAATGAACATATATGGAAGTTGAGCTCATTAAAAAATTATACTGATCTAGAAATCCACAGTTACAGGGAACTAGATACTATGTGCATCTAAAGGATTTCGGTTGCAGATGCTCTGCTCATAATTCTTTTAAAGTTTGATTCAGTAAGAATCTTTGTTATGGAAAAGTACAATTTCATGGATCAAGAGCATAGATAATGCTCTTACCTAATGTTTGGAGAAACTACTATTAATTAAAGCAATTAAGCATTAAAGCATTCATAAACAAGTGAAAGTCCTTGTAGAAGATCATCCTGCTGTAATATACTGTAGGCAAATTTAGTTTCAAAGAATATTGTTCAAATTTAATAATATGCTTAAGTATTTTACAGAGTAGCTATATAAAGGGATCCAGTATCAAACTTCATCACCATCAAACAAAATTTGTTTGGTTATATGGATTCCAGGGGATCACTAAGGATGCTATATAAACAAACAAACAAACAAACAAAAAAGGCTATGCAATGATCTCTCCAAAAAAGTGTTCAAGTATCATGACTAAGTTTTCTTTGTTGGAGTGGGTAGCGTCTCTGTGGAGAACACGATGATCTCTTTATTTTGAGTACAACAGAATTACTGATAGCAGTTTGTGAAGGTATAACTTCCACTTGTGATGTAAGGTTTTTGACATCGTTTTTATTCTCTTTTTCAACTTCAGAGACAAACATGATTTCTTGATGGAGTCTGCACTGTTCCAAAGTTTGTTGTAAAGACAATGCTTTTGAGAAGCCTTCTGCTCTTTCCACAAGGGATGACAGGGACTGGAGATGGCAGGAGAAAAACAAAAACAATTCCGGATTATTCAAACTGAGCTATTACTAGTACTCTTGGTTCTAAACCGCTTTAATGAATTTTAACAATAGTACATTAAAATTTAATTCATATGTGATATGTTTTACAACTTTTCCTAAAACCACTTTGTAATTTCAATACACATTTAAAAGGACTGAAATTTTGGGAGTTGTAGATTCAAAGCATACCTAGATGACACGAAGTACACCAGACAAGTCCTGAATAGATCTATTCACTTGAAAAATAAGAGACCCCAATAGTTTTTTTTCTTAAAATAGTTAATGAATCATGTTTTCACAAGTGTCTTATTGCTTGGCAACAAGTAAAAGTTAGGAATTAGTAAAACTATGCATTCCCTGGAAATGGATATTTGGAGACTGGATTCTGAGTAGAACACCACCTGGAAAATACACTTCTGGAAAAACACAAACCTTTCTAGAACTAGCATATCATTGCATCCCAGAGAATAGTGAAACATTTGAGGACAGGAATATGTAATTTTTCACGTAGTTATATTTCCAGCTTATGAATGCTACTAATTTGGACCAGATTTTTTGTACTTACAACTATCTTATGTCAGTTGGAGTTGAGTCATTAATGCATAACCCATTATGTCAATTAATCAACTAAATCTAGATACATCCCATTGTATCTTTAGAAATCTCACCTTAAATGATTCTCCAGTATGTCTAGACATAGTTTTTGTTGAAATTCTCAGTTCTACCATAGACTGATCTGGTAAAAAAAAAAAAAAATTCATATATTATCTGAGAAGATANAAAAAAAAAAAAGATTCATATATTATCTGAGAAGATAAACCAAGAAAAATATCAATCTGCTGCATTGTAATGTAAAAGAGAGAGAGGAGGGGAGGAATGATATTGAGACAGAATCATGGGCAATCTATTATTCCAAAAACAATATTTTATTCAACTTCTAAAAAGAAGTTTCAAAATTTTAAAAAGTAGAAATGTTTTGTGGATCATGTTACTTCATTCTGCAATTTACTATCAATTTATTTTTGATAAGTAATTATATACTGCGACATTCAATGAATTAAATATACAATCACTTCTGAAATATGCAAAACTAAAAATAAACCCTTTTCCTATCACATACATACATACTCAGATGATACTAGTGCACAGAAGTCAAACTTGATTTCATTGAGGGCTGCATCAGGGTTGTGTTTGACCTCGGGGATCAGGGTAGGCATCGCTAGGGTGGGTATGGCCAGCTCAATGTCACTTGTGTTGGGGATGCCTATGGCGGCCCAAGCGCTCTGCAGCAAAAATGGGCTCCTGAGCTCCATTTTCGGCTTCGACAGCCTCCTGCAACCTTCTGCCAGTAAAAATGGAGCTTGGGAGGGCCCTCCTGAGCTGTTTTTGCTGCCAGAGGCACCGTGGGCTAGTCCTTCACTGTTCCCAGAGCAGTCCTGCGGGCCAGATCTAAGCACCCCATGGGATGCATCTGGACCCTGGGCCTTGAATTTGACACCCTGATATCGTGAGATTCTAAGAAAACTCAATTAGGGATAATACATTCAAAATCCATATTCAGCATGAAACTCAATTTACCAATGCTTTAGATTGGTCATACCTCCTCCTAAACCATATATAGTTGCAAAGGGATGACAAAAAATAGTTAAATAAACTAATCAGAACTCCTTGGAAGAAATGAATAATTACACTGTAAAACAAACAGAAAAATAACAGCAGACTTGTAAATAAATATTGTCTTCCAGGATTTCACGATCTCTAACCTGCCAGCTTCTCCCACAAATTTCTAAAACTTCTAATATGTACTGTTGGATAAATAAAAGCTATTGTGTATTACAATTTCATAGTATTTGAAAACAAAGCTATAGAAAGGAGCAAAAAGTAAAAAGTTGTTGTTAATTTCCCATTTTAGCCTAATATTTATTTTAAAAGATTTTCTGACAGAAACTTCTGAAATTAAACTGTTACACATATATATTTATACTGCCATAAACTATTTATCTCCTATTCTTCCACAAATTTTTCATTGCTATTGTATCTAATGTCATAAATGCTAATTTCCAGAAGTTCAACAGACGTCTTTTCTTCTTGCAGCTCTTGAACCCTAATCATCAGAATTATGAGATACTATATTCTGAGAATACTGTATTTAATTCAAAACTGCATAAATCCTAGATTAATCTCCCTGGAAAATACTGTGTTGCGTTCTAAACTGTACAGTATATCAAATCCACATCAGAAATGAAGAACAGCAAATAGTAGTTGTAATTATAATCTCTATTAGAAAAGATGATATAAAGTACAGGTAAGTCTTTGACTTACAACAATTGAGCCCAGAATTTATGTTGCTAAATGAGAAATTTGTTACGTCAGTTTTGTCCCATTTTATGACTTTTTTGCCACATTTGTTAAGTGAATCACTGCAATTGTAGCAGTTATTAAATGAATCTTGCTTCACCATTGATTTTGCTTGTTAGAAGGTCGCAAGAGATGGTCACATGATACTGGGACACTGCAACCGTCATAAATATGAACCAATTGTCAAGCATCCAAATGTAAACCTTTTGACCATGGAGATGCTGCAACAGTCATAAGTGTGAAAAATGGCCATAAGTCACTTTTTTCAGTGTTCTTTAAACGGTCACTAAATGAACTGTAGTAAGTCAAGGATTACCTGTATACCAAAATTATAACTGCAAAGCATTATATACAATTAGTTTTTTTAATACAATTACATACAGGGTTTGAGGCCACAGTGAACCTTCAAGCTTTCTCTTAATATTTCTTAAAAATCACCCATACAAAATTGTCTACTTCTATACTGCTACAATATGCAGTAAACATGAGCTAGAGGAGTGCGTAGTCAATGATGGCTAACCTTTTTGGCACCAAGTACCTAAAGTGTGTGTTCGCATCCCCAAAATGCAATACCCACACACCCTGCGCATGCACAACCCTGTGCATGCACAATCCCGCACACGCATCAACTCCCCTGTGCATGTGCACCCGACCCCTGTGCGTGCACCCGACCCCCTGTGCATTTGCCTCACATGTGTGCATGACTCCTGTGTATGCACCCCATCCCATGCACATGCAATACCCACGTGTTCTCCCCCCACATGCGCATGTGACTCCCGCGCAGGCCACTCCCCCACACATGCACAGCAGAGACCCAAAGACTAGCTGGCTGATGGGAGGTGCATGCGCAGCAGAGCTGAGCTGGGATGACAACTCGTGTGCCCAGAGAGAGGGTCCTGCATGCCATCTCTGGCACGCATGCCATAGGTTCGCCATCACAGGTATAGGTCAACACATCTTCTAAAAACTTTACAATATAAGTTTCCAGGGAAAAGGGAGGAATAATCAAGTAAGTTATCTAAGACTTTCCAAGGACAAATCTACATGTTCAGCAAAGTACAAATTCACAAAATCTGCTTTGACTCACAAGTAACCTTTCTCAACTCAAAAAAAATGGGAAATCACTTTTCAGATAAAAACAAATGAGTGCACATCCAAGCAATGTATCTTGAGCAATGCTTGGCCCTAGGAAGGCAATGACAAATCATTTCTGAAATCTTGCCAAGAAAACTGTAGGGCTACTTTACACAGCTACCAGGAGTCAAAGACACAATCCACCCCCTCCAAACTGCCCATGCAATTTTCTTCATTGGCTACATTTGTTTCTTCCTTCTATGGAATAGTATCTTGTTTATTTTTCAGGAAGACCCTCACTAAAGAATTGCAATTTGGCTGCATATTGGGGAAGGGGGGTTGGTTTCAAAATTTGAATTCAAAATTTTCATAAGCTGAAAAAACTCACTGCTGTGAGATAAGTAGCCATATCAATTATTCAAAATAAATATACAGATAAAAAACTCCATGGCCACATCAAATGTTCAGTTTGAATCCTTTAAACTCTGTTGGTGACTATACAGCAAACCCCCCACCCCCACCCAATATCAGCAAAAGCAAAAGTTTGAAAATTGTGGCATGTTAGTACTGCTTTTTGCAGGTACAATTAAAATGTACCTAATGAAAAAAGTTAAAGTTAGAAAAAAATATAATAAAAAGCCTCTAGGACCATGCAGTTCTTTGTCTGCTAGCCTTAATAATCCTAGGGTGGTGTTTTCCCATATATCTTCACCGTTCTTGTTTCCCGATTTGTTTTCCCAAGCATCTGTGTAATGTTCTAGCTTTGCTCTTTGAATCTCTTTCCTAAGTCTAATTTTTATTTTCCTACTATAACCAACCATAAGTAATTGTAATCCAGCTGGGTGACCATGAGCCAGCCACTCTTTCTCAGCCCTAGGAGGAAGAAAATGTTAAACCAGTTCCAAAAGATTGCACAGAAAACAGCAGAGACCTGTCCAGGTATTTGCCAGGAGTCAACACTGAATCAGAGGCACCATTAAAAAAGGAGTTCAAATATAAAAATAAAAATATTTACTCTTTTTACATTTGCTACCTTTTATATTAGAAACTCATTGAGCTGAGAACTGTCCTCTTTCTAAAACTCAATGAAAACTGAAAGTATTATAACAGTAATACATTCTTTCTGGGTAACTTATGGTCAACTTGACTGAGCTTAGACAAGTTATTGCCCTTCACTTCTGCATTCCATCTGTAAAATAGGAATGGGACGAGTTACAGCATACTATGTTTTGTAAAATGATTACAAAACAACTGCTTGCGGGTTTTTCCAAGGTCAATTAACCTCATTTGAAAAGAAACAAGATTATTCAAATAAATCTATTCCAGCAATCCTTATAAATATGTTTGCCCTGGTATAATATTACAGGATTGTACATCAGATTAAGTATTTTTAAAACTAGATCTTTACACTGCTTCCAAAACATGGGAAATGAAATAAGGAAATGAAAGCCTATAATTCTATCTTTTGTTTCTGGTGACTGGAGTTACTGCACAGGGATAGATGCAAATTCCAGATTGTGCAAGTAAGTTCATTCACCATATAGTTGCACGTTTTCCAAAACATTATTTCCACTTTAGATTTTCTTTTAATTGTGACTGATCAGATAGTTTTACTTTATAATTCAACCAGCACATGGAACTTGTGGCACAAATTTGTATGCAATAATTCTTCATTGCAAATAAATTACCATAGCAATGTTTTTAAGTTAGAAAAAATGTTACCTGAAGCCAAGTTAAATTTGACAGTAAAATGCCATATTTGCCTTCGTAAGTGAATTCATATGTTATGTTAAAAATAAAATGAAACAGTGATATGATTGGCGTTTTTACTATTTTTTACTGCTACATTTGCACCTACTCCACATTTTCATAGCCTTATCATAACATGCATTCTTACCAATAGCATCCAATAAAATGATATAATTTATTTCTTTGTGTAAAGCAATAAAATTAATTCTGAGCAGATTTAAGTTCAACCTATTGTCTCAGTTTCTCATGTGGGAAAATTAATTGCCCAACACTGGTCTAAACATTGTGGCTTGGAAGGTGATAGAATTTAAACGATAAACTTTAGATGGAATTCTGTTTTTTTCCTGCAAAGCATTGGACCCAAAATCATAAGCTTTTTTTAATCTTAAGTATTTTTTTTATCAGTCAAGAGTTTTGAAAGCATGACTGAAAAAAATAAGCATCACTGTTTAAACTTTGCACACACCATGCTAGTGCTCAGTGATTGGGGTTTTTTACACACTCCAACTTAGCTTTGCACACACCATGCTAGTGCTCAGTATTGGGGTTTTTTTACACACTCCAACTTAGCTGCCAGTCCATCACTTTGCTGTTTTTTTAACATTGCAAATTATGGACTGTGTAGGCTAAAAGTGAATTTTATTATGAAGTTTTGTACTTTCACCATTCTTCTGCAGGGGTTCCCTGAGACCTGAACTTTCAAGGGTTTTTCCAGGGCAAAAAGGTTGGAAAAGGCTATCTTAGAGACTGTACGTTATTGCTTTTTTTTCACTTGAATTCACATCAGAAGCATAAAATGTTCCCACATATTGCCAGATTATGTTTTGTCTCCTTTTCCTTCCTTTTTTCCTTCCTTCCTTTTTTCCTTCCTTCCTTCCTTCTTTCCTTCCCTTCCCTTCCTTTCCCTTTCTCCTTATTACTCAGCACTTTTATGTAACTGCCAAATAATACTCTTTCCTTTAACTACTGGCATGCTGTCTAGTCCACAAAAGCTTATATCATATGAATAAGCTAAGTTATAAGATATCTGGTTTGGTCCTGGTGATGAAAGAGGTCCATTCAAGAAAAGATCAGAGATTTATGAAGTGTTTAAAACATACAATTGCCATATTCTATGAAAAGAAATGAAGCACATTTCAGAAAATTACCTTGAGAAGGTTCCACTTGTATGTCTTGACAGTTCACAAAAGGTTGATAGCTCTAAACAGACAAACAAATGCATTTAAAACATTTCCTTTGTTCGCATTATAACTTTATATAACTTTATAACATTATAACTTCTCAGATGTGACTTAATTCATGGTTAAAACATTTGAATCTTAGGCAAATGAACATTCTTATCCAAATACATATATGTCATGCATCTCTGTAAAACCCGCTATTATTTGATTTGTATATTTAGCAAAAGCAGGTTTTGCTGTCTCATCACATATACTGTATAGGGTTTCCTGCTTAAGCAGGGGGTTGGACTAGAAGACCTCCAAGTCCCTTCCAACCTGTTATTCTGTATTCTAATCTTTTAATCACATTTTGGTATTATCTAACTTTACAGCAATTTGGATGACTAATAAAACAGTGCCCCCTGCTGCAAGACTTAGCATAAGGTAGATTTCTTATTTAAAAAAATTCAGACTTTTATTTAAAAAATGTATCAGTGATTTTAAGTAAGTGAACGGCCACTTCTCCCGTCTTACTGGTTTCCTGAAAATGTTTTACAGATATTTTCCTTTTACTCACAACCTTTTTTATTGGAGTTCTGTATTTTGTATTTTAATCTTGTTTGAAAAAAATAAAATATATTTAAGAAAAACCAGCAAAGCAAAGTGTTCTCAAATATACAACTTAGTGTCCTCAGAAAGCCAGTCAGACAAAACTAGAATGTGTACCTGCCCCAAAACAAACAGCACATAGGTGGAATGGAGAAAATGCTAGAAGGCACCTATACAATGGCACGTATATATCTTACCTACAGATTATTAAAAAAGCAATAAGAAGCAGAAGAAAGCTTTAATTTTTGTTTTTCTAAAAAATAACAATTCAGATATTGGAGCACATGCTGCTATAAAGGATGTCACTTGGTTAACGTTCAATGGAGAACAGCCTGCCAAGTACAGAGATTCTGGTTCTGGGACAAGAAGTAAGATCAGGAAGAAAATGCTGAACTGACTTGAAAGAGTATGGAAAGACCAGGAAAAGATATTGTGATTTGTGTTTGGAGATTCAGTAGCAAACAGTGGAACTATGTGAATTAATGCCTTTGTTTGTTAGTAAACAACTGGGAGAACTGACATTCCAATAATTGAGATAAGGAGGGGAAGAAAAAGCCATAATAGAATACAAATGAACAGTGGAAGAGAAAAACTTGAGAGGTTAACTGGTTAAGATTTATTATTGTATCATCTTATGTACATACTGATTTTGTAAATATTTTCACTTACATAACACTAAAACACACTACTTTATTAGCATAGAAATTATGTCCTGCTTACAATCACTCATGCCTTGATTATCTTTCGTATGGATTACTGTGATACTTTCTACATTGGGATGCAACATGTGTCTTTGTAAGACTTATTTGCACCCATTGATCGGGCAATGTTACACTTCTCCCTGTTGTTAGTTGCCAGTTTGCTTCTGGGTGTTATTCAAGGGTTATCTCAGACTGCCTCTCTCTCCAACTATGACTACTTATTCCATCAGTTATGGCAGGAGGAACACACTTTGGTCCTGGCATTGTCTGGGAGAGCTAAGAAGGAAAAACTTGTCTGTCATGGCTCCTGCATGTGGAACCTCATCTCTCCCAATCTACTGACTTTTTGCAAGGGTCTGAAAACATGGTTTTGCAAAAAGACACGGAGAGTGAACTAGAGTCTATGCAGTGGCTGCATTTAATGTTATGTATGGTTGTGGTTACCTTGGCTATTAATTTTTTGATATAGTATGTATGTATGTATGTATGTATGTTTGTATGTATGTATGTACACACACACACACACACCATATAGAACCCAGACTCATATATTAAAAGGGATGACTATATAAAACTAACAATGTCCTCAATAAAATAAGTACTGGCTGTATGTGTCTATCCTGAACCTCCCCTCCAATAAACATTTTTTAAAGCTTTAAGTAGGCATATGTAATTCCCTGTGCCACAATAATTTATAATAGATTTTAGAGATCAAAACAGGAGTCTTCAAATTTGACAGCTTTAAGACTTGTGGACTTCAACTCCCAGAATTCCTCCTCCAGTTATATTAGCTCAGGAATTCTGGGAGTTGAAGTCCACAAGTCTTAAACTTGCCAAGTTTGAAGAGCCTTGGATCAAAACATTATCTCACCATAGTAACTTATTAAACTAGGCTCCTACACTATAATCTGATATTCACAGACATCTGCTACTGCAGTAAGTAAATCATTATCTGATTCTCTCAAAGTAAATATTTTCACCCAATGACTTACAATTTAAATTACTTACCAACAATTTTTGTTGCATTTTAATGCCTTTAACAACATTTATTTGCATTTTTCTAGGAAACTGATTACGCTTGGAAGATACTTCTACAATTAATTCATCAAGCTGGTCTTCAAGGAGTTTAATGTCTGTGTCTATTTTACAACAACAATAGAAATGTTTAATATTTGAAGAGTATAGTATGTGGATTTATTTTTAACTTCAATGGGCATAAAAAAGATACATATATCATCATCTTGACCAGGTATACATGAAAGTATAAAGGGAACAGAAAAGATTTATTATAGTAATTTTTTTATTTATTATTAAAATCAAAGTTGTGAAACAAATTTGAATTTATGTTAAATGACAAACTGTGTGATAAACCCATAAAAAGGAAACCAACACAAAAGCAAACCAACTGATGATTTACTGCATTAAAACTGTAAGAATTAACTGTCTAATAAAATTTTGCTGAGAAATTATTGCCTGGAAACAGATAGTTTCTTGACATAAAATCATTTTAACTGAAAAAGAAACAAAGAATCACGTGCAACAAACTGACTGGAACTCTTCTCCAAGTAAAAATAAAAATACAGGTATAGGTAGTCCTCACTCAATGACCACAATTTGTAATGGAATCTCAGTCATTGAGCAAAGCAGTCATTAAGTGAAATGCCATGTGATTGCTTCATTCAGTGACTGCACTTCCACTTGCAGTTATTAATCTATCGTTAAGGTCTGCCTTCTGGCAGATGAAATCCATCAGTAGGCAACCCTTTGGTTGTCAAATGTTCCTGCAGCCAGCTGAAGGATTTCAACTTCCCTCACTGCATGGGGGAGGGGGAATGCTTTGGTGGGCTATGGTGCTGAAATCTTCAGTAACTTGCTCTGTTCCTGCTGCCTATGGAAGACTTAAACTCCCCTCTGTCCCCTCTACTTGGAACCATCTCTGTCAGTATCCGCACTGATTTTCTGGGGAAGCCAGCAGAGAAGATTGCAAATGGTGTTCATATTTTGGGGTGCTTGGCAATTGGTCATAAATGTGAACCAGTTATAAAGTCTCCGAAATGGGATCACTTGACTAAAGGAGGGGGTGGTGAGACATTTTCCAACAGGTGAAACCGTCTTATGGCTAATAAGGCACTTGTTCCAAGGTTGTTGTAACTTTAAACAGTCATTAAATGACCTGCATAACTCAAGGATTACCTATATTGGTACTATGTTACCAAGTATTTTGAAAAGCCTCAATGGTTAAATATGAGTTACTTTAAAAAAAATTCTGGAGAAAGAAGTTTATCCAAAACTCAAAAAATAACCAACACCATTCATCCATCTTTCTATATGAGGCATTTAAAATTCAAACACATATGGACACTAATTATTTAGGCTTGCTTAGTACCTTGAAATCTGGACTCCTCCAAAAGTTCAAATACCTAAGTATTCAATTTCATAAAAATATATGTTCACATCAGGAATTCCAAATACCCCTCATCTCCACAAAGTGGTTTTAAATTATAAGCATAATTGTTCTTGAGTATGGATACCAGTTGTGGGTTGCAAAAATTTAGACAGCTAATAAATATAGAATGGTGTACTGGTTTGCTGCCATTTAATAGTTTGATAAGAATTTTTATTTTGGTGCCTTTGAGCCAGTGCTTACTCCTAGCAACTGTCTGGACAAGTGCTTACAATTTTCTTGGCAAGATTTCAAAGTGATTTGCCACTGCTTCTTTCCTAGGGCTGAAGAGAGTATGACTGGCCCAAGGTCACCCTGCTGTCTTTGGTCTCAGACAGGATTAGAATTCATTATCTCTTAGTTTTTAGCCTTGTACTTTAACCATGATACAAAACTGGCTCTGCAGAATTCACTACTGTTACTTAAAATAAAATAGCAAATTAAAAAAAAGAGCCAATAATTCAATTGCAATGAAATTGAAAAGAAATATAGTACAACTTTTCTACAAACGTTGTTATTAATTCACATCATTTTAAAGTCTTATATAATTATAAACTGTCATCCACAAATTATAACAAGCCAACAGATGGCAGTAGTAGACTCTTTAATCCGAGATGACAGAAGAACAGAAAATGTTTGCATGTAAAGTATATGATCTATTATGTTAAGTCTCCTCACCATACTGTATCTATACCTAATATTTTTAAACCAGATTAACATTGCAAGGAATTCTATGACAACAGGGACTGAGTAATTCTGTTCACAATAAAATACAGGTACTCCTCAATTTTCCACCACAACTGAACCCACTGTTGTTGCTAAGTGAAATATTTGTTAAGTGAATCACTGCAGTTGAAAATTAATTACACAGTAGTTAAGTGAATCTGGCTTCCCCTGACTTTGCTGATCAATAAATCACATTTTTCAGTGCTGTTGTAACTTTGAATGGTCACTAAATGTCCTGTTGTAAGTCGAGGACCACCTATAATTTCTTATGAATAAGACTTTCCAACAGTTTTAGTCAAGACATTAATCAAGACCTAATTCTTAAGATACTTTTAAATTAATATACCATTTTGAAGATCTGATGACTCCTGCCATGGCTGCCCATTAACAGTGATATTCTCTTGTACAGCTGTTTCAAAGTTCTGTACAAAATGAACAAAATATATACAGATATGAATATATAATGTCAGAATTCTTAAAAAGATACCTTTAAATGCCAATACTGGATCACAAAATGGACCAGCAAGAATGAATGAGATTGATAAACAGTACATTGATAAACAGCAATCTAACAAAGCACATCCATTCAGCAAAACAAATCCACAATATTTACAAGCACAATGATGTCCTCATGTTGACAGATAAATTTCAAGATAGTTTCCAACCTTTAGTACATTCCAACATTCAGCAACAAGGCTTCAAACACTTTTGCATGACAATACACAAAATTATGGGGAATAAATCTCATGACAGATACTAGTATTTTCATAAGAAGAAATGAATGCCAAATTCAATTCTATTAATATACTCACAAATATCAGAATTAAAAATCCTCTGTTGCTAAACAGAAAACTCAAGGCAAATTAATGGATGTAATAAGACCACTGCCCTTTCTGAAACAAATTGTCCAGTTCAGATTGTACTTCATATGCAGAAAGATACTATTAATTTCTATCAAGGGAATAATTGCAAAGAACCTTTTGACTTCTCTTATCTGTTTTCACTATTAACTATTACCAGTTAAAAGAAAAGATTTCCCACAAAAAAATAAAAGAAGGAAAACTCTGACATGTACTCTAGAGTAAGTACATCCTAACTGGCAGACCAAGTCAATTGTCAGAAATTGCTGACAATGCATTCAATTGTCAGAAATTGCTTTCTGGAACTCAAAATATGGTTTTATTTTAGGGGGGGTTGCATGCAAAGTTAATAATGGCAGAGGCATTATCGATTTGAAAATTAGTCCTTCTCACATCTTTTATGAAGTTATTAGATGACCTCAATCAAGTCAGTCTTGACTTACAGTATGCAGAGCATACTAGTTTACATTATTTACTATCATAATCACAAAATCTAAATAAACTTACTAAGGAAAGATCTCTTATCAGGATTTCCAAGCATAACAAACACATTTCAAAATTTTAGAAAAAAAAACCTTGCATGGCAAATGCAGTACATAAGAGCAACTTTTCCTAACAGAATGATCTGTAGACTTTTATCTATTCAGTTATTGGCTGTTTTAGTTCCAAGGCTTCCTTTTAAATACTATTAATAACTTTTAAAGACATTAGTAATTAATTACCAGTCTAGCTTAGTTTCTATTGGCTTCTTCTGATAGTTTTAAAAATTAAGATCAGCGTCAGAAGTGCCAACTTCTACAACAATTTCTGCGTTGTGAAATCTCTTCAAAGATACTTAGCAATCTCCCTCTTGAATCTTTGTTATGTATTTCTTATGCTCCCATATTGCTTTTCAATTTTTTTTACAATTGATAGTTAATTGCCTAGTTTCATATAAAAGGTAACAAATAAATAAAATGACTTGCTGTCATTCTATACTTAAAAATCAGTAACATTTATGTTGCATTTATAATTTCTTGAGTTTAAAGTGTTTAGGATCACATCACACAGTACATATCAGCGGGAGAGGAAATGTAAGGATGTTCGGGACAGTTTCTGATAGTTATGCTTATTTTAGGACTTATATGACAACTTGTGGGTGTTTCTGACCTAAAAGATACAAGAATCTGAGATATCTGTTTTCAGCAATCATTCTTTAAGAATGGTAGAAGATTTATTTGGGGCCATAGGTTATTCATCTGTTTATGAAAGGAATTTTAGGAGTCTCTCGAGATTCTCCGTGATCCAGGCCATGGTGGTCCCAAAGGTGCTTTTTCAAGAGGCAACTGGACTTTGTTTTTTTTTTCTTTGAAGACGTTTCACTTCTCATTCAAGAAGCTTCTTCAGCTCTGTTGCCTCTTGGGTGTGCAGTCCTAACTATGCATTTCCCGTTTGGTTGCTGTACCAAAACCAGAAGTACAAATGACAGCTTTAATCATTCCTCTGTAGAATTTGTATCAGCAACTTTTTGGGCAGTCTGAAGTTTCTGTGTCGACACAGCAAGAACATTCTTCGTTGTGTCTTTTTAATGATGGTTCCAATAGTAGGCGTCCATTTCAAATCCTATGAGATTATAGAACCCTGGATTATAAGAAGTCCAGTTGCCTCTTGATTTTGGACAGTGAATTAATCTCTATTCAAACAAACAACGCCCCGCACACAATTCAACACTTATTGAAAATCTTCGTCTGACCGAAGTCATCTTAATGAAAAGCAATTCAGTTAAACCTGCCGCCATCCCTCCTTAGCAGCCCAACTCTCACCCCGATCGAGCCCTCTCAGCCTGACTCCCCTCACCCAAAGCGCTTCCCCCACAGCCTGCTCCAAATTCTCGGTCTCCACAGTCTGACCGGCTCCGAGTCTGCGCACGAAAGGTCTGAAGTGATCCAGCAACTCGGCCGTCCAACGGCGCGACAGGCACTGCACTCGGGGCTCCTGACGCGGCCCGGGAGAACAAACTGCCGCAGCCGCAGGCGGCGGCGGCGCCTCCATCTCGGTTGTTGTTTCCCGCTCTCTTTCAAAGCCGTTCGGACTTTCCCGCCCAACCCGGAAGTAGAAACAAACGATCCTCATTTCACGCCTTGCCATCCCCGACGGTGGAATCCGGAAATAGGTCCGGGTAGAAACAGCAACTGGGACAGCTGTAGTTCTGAGTGCCGGGATGGGAGCGGTGGATTGTCACTGCCATCTCGCGGCACCCGAATTTCAAAGGGTAAGTAATTTTGGACGAAAGGAAAAAACCAAACCAAACCAAAATCCTTACTGAAAGGTCTTATTAAGTCACTTTAAACCTTTGCAAAGGGATTGCGAGCTTTCTTCATCTGAAAATATTGCTATTTAAAGGTTAGGAGGAATTTAGGTTACTGTTTGATATGGCAATGCCTGCCCGAATTTGCCGTCTGCCATTTATTTATTTATTCTATTTCTGTACCCGCCCATCTTAGTCACTGACTCTGGGCTGCTTACAGTTCAAAGCGAAAATGATTGTTTAGTAAATCTGAAAATATATATATGGTCCTGTCAGGGGGAGAAGACACCAATAATTTCCCCAAAGATTGCAAGCATTTGTGGATCCTCTTGATTATACTAAGGAGGCATATCTTCCTGGCTCCAATTTAGGGCTGATAAGGCTGCAGAAATCGGAATCACTTCTAAATTGATACAGTGAATACAGAAAGCAACAGAAGAAGAATATATAAAAGTTTTAGCCAAACTATGCCAGCATATCTGGATAAAGACATAGTTGTCAACAGATTGGAAGTGAGCAATCTACATTCCAATACCAAATAAGGGAGTTTACAGGTAGTTCTCAAATTATGACCGCAATTGAGCCCAAAATTTATGAATAAATGAAACATTTGTGAAGTGAGTTTGCACATTTTTACTACTTTTCTTGGCACAGTTAAGTGAATCATTGCATTTGTTAAATAGTAACATGGTTAAATGAATCTGGATTCCCCACTGACTTTACTTTTTAAAAAGAAGAAATATTAGGCTGTGTTACTCTTTATAGATGGAAAGAAAAGCATGCTGAATCCTGGCCATGGCAAATATGCTATGCTTAAACACAGTGATCTGCCAGCATAATAACATTTTAACCTTTTTCAGGATGTTGAAAGTGTATTGGAAGATGCCAAAAAGGTCTGTAATATTTTTCAATTATTATTTTCCCTTTATCAAACTCTAGAAAGAATTATATCTGCATTTGGGTTTTGAAACTTAAGCAGATTTGAGCATTGAATGTTACATATACTCAATTGAATTGAAGTTCAAGCTGATTGGGTTTAGAGAGCCATGACATACAATTTCTTTTTAACCAGACAGTGGGCCAGTCACTGTCCCTTGGCCCAATTTACCACCAAGGGTTTTTGTGGGAAAAATAGGAGGAGGAAGGAGCATTGCTGTCAGGATTCTGGCAATTGCCCTAATTAAATCATAAGCCTCAAACCAAGCTTCAAAAAGTTCAAATAATTTATTAGGAGCAGACATGTCAGCATGATCTGTATGAAGCCGATTCTGAGACATGTAATTCACTGTCACCCTTGACCTTGATTTCCCCCCAACCCTCTGGGTGTATCATAATTCATATTCTTTAATGAAACACATTCATAGCCAAGAGTCATGAATCAGGTCCTCCAATTAGAGATTTGCCTGGCAGAAATTTTGGTAGCTTAGTTATAATAATATAACTTTGCAATATAAAGAATGGAATGCACTTTCAGTTCTAAACTGCTGCATTACTCTTTCAAATCCCTCCCCCGTTTGTGTTCATGGAAACTCTAAAACAAGCATAGACATGTTTTATGAGTTGATATTTGGCTCCCCTCACTTCTTGAAGGTGACCTGTACAACAAAAATAAAAACAAATTGAGTGCAAGTATAGACTTTAGGGTTGTGAAATTCCCCCGCCCCGCCCCCCGGCATGGTTGGATTTTCTGCATGGAACCTTGCATGTATGCTGCCTTCAGATATATATGACAAAAGGGATAATTAAAAAAAAATTGTATGAACCCAGCAGAACTCAACCCTTTGGTAAACCATAGGTGTGCATAATAGAATAAGCCTTAGTTTATGGCTCAGCCTATGGTACATAAGAACCCAATTTGTGAATTATTTTAATAACTTACAATTATAATTAAGACTTCTGTAGTTCAGTGTAATTCAATGCAATGAGCCTGTGAAAGAAGACTGAACTCCTCTCATGTAGTCATTAAAAGATGTTCAATGTGCCATAGAAATGTATTTGATTGATTCATATATGTTTATTCATATGTGGTTTTCTCCTTCTGGTGCATACAGAATTCATATCTGAAAAAAGTTGGGCTGATTTGCAAAGTAACTCAGATGGGGCACAAATCTGAGTGCTAATATATTCAATGTAAAAATGAAGCCTGATGTAAGAGTGCTTTTGTTTGTTAAAATTATAAGATACATAGATACTGAGACAAATTGCCTCAGGATACTTTCTTAAAAGTTGTAAAGTTATACTTTATATATCCCAAATGAGATTGTCCAGGATACAATAAATTTCCTGTTTTGGGTAGAGGGTTGGACTAGAAGACCTCCAGGGTTCCTTCTAGCCCTATACTTCTATGATTCTATCCTGAGAACTCCCAAGTATCAGAAGGCCTTTTTTGAAAGATGGAGTGCATCGGTTGAAACTATTGAAGCATGAGGAAAATAATCAAAATTGGATCTGGATCCCAATTTCTATGGTTTCAGGCAGTGGTCCCCAACCTTTTTGTACCAGGGACCAGTTTCACGCAGAAACACTTTTTCAAGGACCTGCAAAATCAATTCTTCCCCAATAGTAAGGGCTTCTTTACTATTTCTTTACTAAAATATATATCTATCTATATATCTATATCTACTATCTATTCTATATCTATATCTATATCATATCTATATCTATATCTATCTAATATCTATAATCTATTACATCTATATCTATCTATCTATCTATCTATTCTATCTATCTATCTATCTATCTATCTATCTATCTACTATCTATCTATCTGCTTCAGCGTTTCCCTTGGTATTATCCCACGTCATTGTAGTGCTGTAAAGTGTGCAACGTTCAGCAGAAATCTCATCTGCTCATCAGGCTAGTATGGATGTGGTCTCACAGCCTCTGGTTTCAAATTCGAGGCTGGCCTATCTGATGGCTTGAGTCAGGTCTGTGTTCACTGGATTTGGAGTTTGATTGATTGGTGTTTCTGGTTCTTCTGCTGTGTTTGTGCTTGATTGGCTGGCAACAATCTGTTCTGTTTGGAGGCTTTCAGTGCAACTTGGCTTGTGTTGAAAAGGACGGCTGCTATCCATTAGGCAGCCAGGTTTCACCTGGGTGCCTGGTGGGGGGGTGTGTTGAGTTGGAGGCATCAGAGGAGTCTGTTTGTGCTCAGGTGTTGCCTGTTTGTGATGTGGAGATCTTCTATTTGAGAGTGCAGGCTTCCAAATGATTGGAAGTCTGCTGGATCATCTCTTCATTCTGCTTTCAGTCTTTTTTTCAATCTCTATGGCTTCTCTTATGTTCTGTGGCTGGGGTTTTCTATAGTGGTTAGGGTTTATTTTGGAATTTACTAGTGAGGAGGTGTGTTCCAGCTTTTTTAACTGCATTTTTGTGTCATCTAGGTGGGCACTTATCTTCTATTGGTCTGTCCAATGTATGTGGCCGGGCAAGATGTACAGGGAACTTCGTATATGCCTTGGTTTTCCAGGTCAATTTTGTCTTTGGGGTTTCTAAGGATGGCTGCTATTTTTTGTCTGTTTGGAAGGCAGTTTTGATGTGATGGCACTTCATTTCATGTGAACACACTCCTCACCTAGTCCAACACTGAAAACCACAGGTCACAACATCAACTTCAATGGCACTAAAACTCTAGCTACTATAGAAAACCCAGCCACAGATCATAAGAGAAGCCATAGAGATTGAAAAAAGACCTGAAAGCATGAATAGAAGAGAGATTCCAGCAGACTTTCAATCATTGGAAGCCTGCACTCTCAAATAGAAAGATCTTCACACCACAAACCAGGCAAACACACTGAGCACAAACGACTCCCTCTGATGCTCCCAACTCAAAACACCCCCCCCCAGGCAGCCAGGTGAAACCTGGCTTCCTAATGGATAGCAGCCGTCCCTTCACACGACCAAGCTGCACTGAAAGCCTCCAACAAAGGAACAGATTGTTCCAGCCAATCAAAGCCACAAAACAGACAGAAACCAAGAACACCATCAATCAAACTCCAGTCAGTGAACACAGACCTAGACTCACAGCCAATCAGAAAGGCCAGCCTCGAATTTAAAACCAGAGCTGTGAGACCCACATCCATACAGAAGCCTGATGATGGCAGATGAGTTCTGCTGAAACGTTGCTACAACTTTAACAGCACTACAATACGTGGGATAATACCGGGGGAAGCTGAACAGCACACATGTAATACCGCGAAAGCTTAAAAAAAAATATATATATATTTATTATATATATATATATATATATATTATATATATATATATATATAATATATAATATTATATGTGCTGTTTAGCTTCCTTCGGGTATTATCCCACGTCTTGTAGTTCTGTTAAAGTTGTAGCCTCTGTGCACTCTGAGAAGCACAGAGCTGAAGAAACAAGCCTGAAGATGAATGAACGAGACTTCATCGAACCGTTGCCTAGATACTTCCAATTCTACGCGGGAGAAAACCCGAATAACCAAAGATCCATATATATATGTATATATTAATCACGATTATTCATTCTTTGCGGCCCAGTACAAATTGATTCACAGTACCAGTCCGGGGCCCGGTGGTTGGGGACCCCTGGTTTAAGGAATGTTTCTCCATCTCCTTTCCTTAATTAATTTCTTTTTAGCAGAATGAACCTGCAGGTTTTGTGAGACAGAATTGCCATAGAAATAATGTGAAATGCAGAACTTTCCTTTTGTAAACTTTCTGTACGCAGGTTACTTTAAAAGTCAAGTCATTGTACCATAATTTAACATTTAAATGTGGGAATAATATCTTTGGATAGATTTACTTTGGAAGAGTTTTGTGATTTACTGCTTTCAATTCTAATTTATTTCTTGTTTCAGTCTGGTGTTTTGGCCTTGGTAGTAGTTGCTGAACATTCTGGAGATTTCACAAAAATTATTCAGCTTTCAGAAAGGTACTAATATTTCTAGTCTATACTGAATGGGATGAAAATAGTTACCGTTTAGGATTTAAAGAATTAACCAGTTAGTTATAGCCATTTAATGGGCTTTTGGAATAAAGATCTTCATTTCCATTTTTGTTGTGCTTTTTTTAGTTTCAAAATTAAATTGAGCTATGCTATTGTTCAATAAATATCTGTGTTCAGAAAAAAAGTTAAAAATATATTGAATGTTTGGAGTATTTCTTCTGGAATATTACATTTACACACAGTATTTTACAATTAAGTTTTAACAACTGGATGTAATTTGATATAATGTGCAGGAGAACTTCCCAAGAATTCATTTAAAACTGGAGACTAGCACTCAGTTCCATTGAGGGATAAATTGTTTTGTTAAGTGGAGGAAGTGCAACCTCTTTTTATAGATTTATGTAAATTGCAATATACATTTAATTAATACTTGTTTGGGATATGGCAATATCTGTTAATGAGATAAGAAAGTGGGACAATGAGAATTAATATGGTGGGGTTTTTTGAGTTTTATGAAATGACCTAAGCCTGTACATATTAACAGGTTATCTTTTTCTAGACATTATCAAATGCTTGTGCTTTCCAGCGATCTCAGTATCTGAGTCAGCATCCATTTGTATTTTACAGTTTAGCAGGGTCTTCTGGTTGGTTAATCTGGCATCATACTTTTTCCTTCATCCATTATTCAATACATATTGTATGAAACTTGAGATACTTTAACTCAATGGTGTGCTGGAATTGGCTTGCAAGAGCTACCTGTTAAATTTTCTGGAATTTTGTGTATTGTTTGAGAGTAGAGTTGAGCCACTATGCCTAATGTGCTGATCGTCTGTTTTTCAGCTATCAGTGAGGCACAACAACAACAATGGAGCTCGTGGAGTCAATTCCTAAACATTTATCAGTACACTCCTGCCTAGATTGATATTCTTTGGCACAAAACAAGTAGAGTTGCAGTTATACTCAGTATCATCTTGTCTGATGGTACTCAGACAAGGAATGCATTGAAATTGTAAGAATTAGGAACAGAATAATTTATTTTCTTTTAGTTATTTTATCCGAAATAAGTACTGATTTATTTGACATTAATTTTAATGATTCAGTGTAATGTGCACCTGACATGCCATGCCTTAACAAATACTTATGTCTAGGTATCCAGGATTTATTTTTCCATGCTTGGGCATCCATCCAGTTCAAAGCATTCCAGGTGGATGTGAACGTAGTGTTACTTTAAAGGTGACATAAAATTACAACTTTAAGTTCTATACATTATTAAGTCTATACTGTGTCTTGATTTGTTAGGTATTTTTAAGTCTTTATAAAAACTAGTCAGTTCTTCAATCTTTTAAGTAAAGAATAAAGTTCAGTGAGTAAAAACTTGCCTAAGATCACAGAATAAATCCCTTTGAAAATAGGGCAATTTATTAAAAATCATCAACATTTCTAAAATCAGTTTGGTTTAATTAAGTTACCATATCAGTGACACGGATGGCATAAAAGTCTAATAAATAAAGTAAGTAAAATCTAAATACTAGACAAAAAGAAATTCCCTAATATGGATATATGAATAAGGCATATATATTCATAGCTACCATCACAAAAGACTATCAGTTTTGTGGCAGTTACCCCAATTAAATCTTGAGTCTCAAGCTAAACTTCCAAAACTTCAAAAGGATTTATTGGGAGTTAAAATGTCCGGCACTGCCTGGTTGTAGCCAACTCTGAGACACATAATCATTCTCATTCTCCAATGAGACACATCCATAGCCAAGAGTCATTAATCATGTTCTCCAGTTAGATATTTGTGCGGCAGAAACTTCAGTCACCTAGTTACTATCTTTGAAAATCTATTTATAGAATGCACCTTAGATTTCCAAGCTGCCACACTGCTCTTTCAAACCCCTTTCCCCCTTCCCTATCTGTTGGCAACTCTAAAAAGACCATAGAAATATTTTATGAGTTGACACTAAACACATAAATAAGAAAATATCTACAGTAAATACATACATAAAAACATACCAGTAAAATGCCTCTTACTGACTTACTGATTACTGATCAGTTTTATGAGAGGAGTTTGCCTATTACAAGTCTTGTTGAGAATATTTATTAATGAAAGTTTAGAATTTCAAGATTAAAAGTACAGTTCTTAAGACTCTTGTAGAAACAATAGGGCACCATCTTCTATCAATATTTGTATAAGGAGAACAAAGGAAGAAGCAATGTTTTCCATCAGAAGTAAAGTATATCAGTACTAAGACACATGGCTTGGTATTTAGACAGGAGTGTCCCTTAGTATGCCAGGAAGAAATCTTTGTGAGCTTGGCTGATTTTGGTTCCATGTACAACACAAAGTTTTAATGTAGATTAAGATATTCAGTATAGCAGTGCTTTCAACCTTTCAGACTTCTGCTTTTTAACTATGTTTTTATATTACTGTTGTTTTTATTTTAAACTGCCCAGAGTCACTTATTTGAGATGGCCAGTGTAGAAATTTAATAGATAAATGAATAAATAGAAGAGAAATCAATAGAAACATGAAACTAAATGAGCAAAAGCAAATATGTACATTTACTTTAATATTCATTTCATATTGTAAAATCTTTTTGAAGGATGTAGAAGAAGCATTCCCATTCATTGAGCTGTATCAGGATCGTTTGCTGGCCATTGGGGAGGCAAGTAGAATCATCATAACATTTTTATTAGGTCTTTTCATATACAATTTTTCCTCTGACAAAAGCAGTGTATATCACTTAGAATTAAGCCCTAAAGAGTTGAATGAAATTTGTATCTTGATAAAAGTTTTCAGGACACAATACCACAATCCAACCTGTGGTGTTTACACATTACACTGCTTTAGATTTAATTTTTGCAGTACATTTATCTGGAATTAATTCTTACTGAATAAAATGGGCTTATAGTATATGCAACTGGACTCACACAGAACTGTACAGATAGAATGGAAGGTAATATATCAATGTACAGTATGTCATGACAAAAAACATCCCTATATATTTCCTGTGTGTATAATTGGGTGTGTTTTGGAATTTGCAATTGCTGAAATATTTATATCTGTGAAAATACATACATATTTATATATTTTGAACAGTACAAATATAGACTCATTTAAAATAAATAAAACGTATGTTAAGGCCCTGTCACACTGCCCAACGGATGCAAAACATTTGTAAAAAGGACACAGTGGACGAGAAAAATGTTCCATCCTTGTTATCCACTCTCAAAAGGGCAAACATTTGCATAACCAGAGCGGATAACACGGAAAGGAACGGACGGGGGAGGAAGCAGGGCGGATGGAAAGCGGATGCAGAGCGGATGCGAGCGGATGCAGAGCGGATGCGTAGAGATGCGTAGAGGATGCAGACGGATGCGTAGAGGATGCAGAGCGGATGCAGAGCGGATGCAGAGCGGATGATGCAGATGCGAATTTGCATCCGCTTTCCATCCTTCTCCGTCCGTGCTACGAACGCTGCGCGCCGTTCCGCTTCTCCTGCGTCCTTTACCACTGGAACGGATTTTGAGTTGCGCGCATGTCGCAGCGGATGCCTAGCGGATATAGCAGATGCATAATGGATGCAGAACGGATGTCCCCGTATGCCTAGAGGATGCAGACGGATGCATTGGATCCATTTTCCGCTCAAAAGTTTTGAGCAGCTCAACCTTCTGTAGTGGATGAAATGTCAATAGACGGATGCTGACGGATATAGAGGAAGCAAAACGGAGGCAGTGAGTGCAGAATGGAAGCATCGCATTAACCACGGATGGCAAAGTGTTTTTTCTCCGTTTTACATCTCTTTCCATCCGTTGGTGCAGTGTGACAGGGGCTTTACATCCCCTTTCACTAATCTATTGTATAGTTGCATAAATGGTAGTTATAGATGGATGTCATAGATTTGCAATATATCTAGGAAACTATTTTTCATGTAAGATTTTTTCTTCTATGTTGGAAATTATCTTTAACACAAGCAACTGTTTTTATTGTTGCTTTCTCGCTCTCATGGGAATAGTCATATTTTTTGTGACAAGCTTCATAAACTATTTACATTCTTGAATAAATGACTAAAGTTGCACAGTGTTTATAAATAAAAATAATTTAATAGATGTAGATCCTTCTCTTTCTCCAGGAGCACAACATTTCCTCTTCATTTTTTTTCTCACAATCCATCTTGGCTTTTTTTCCTATAGAATTGGTTTGGATTTTACCTCAGATTTGCCAGCAGTGATGAACAGAAGGAAGGGCAACGTCAAGTCTTGATGAAACAAATTCAACTGGGAAAACAACTTGATTTACTCTTGTAGGTCCTTGTTGCAAAATATATGCTATTTTTACAATTTATAGAATATGAGACTCTTGTGATACTTAGTTTATTTAAGTGAACTTATTTTTCTAAAATCTGATTGCATTTTGCATAAATGATCCTATTCTATTTTATATATGTATGTTTGTATGTATGTATGTATGTATGTATGTATATTAGTGTATGTATGTATGTATATAAAATAGAAAAGATCTATGCAAAATGCATCGTTGTGCTTTTAAAGTTGTGCTTTTAAAGTTGAAGCAATGTTTCGGCAGAATCTCATCTGCATCATTAAACTTTCTGCCATTGAGTTCGACTGAGTCAGTCTTGAACATAGGCGTACAACTCATGCCGACTCGAGGCCACCAAAAAGCTCGTGTGCACAAGAATGAAGGGTCTTAAAAAACCCAAAATGGCCGGCAGCAGTGGTTTGTTCGTGACATTGAGTCATAATAAGGGCTCTAAGTGTCCCTCGTTGGCACATTACAAACGGCTCTATGTTGTAATAAGCCCTCCTCCAAAGTCCATGGGGAGTCAGGTCCTATTTCCCCCATTCTCTGCTACGACCAAGCGTTTAAGCGCTGCGCCTCTCGTACCCGAATACCCTCAAATCCACTGGTTCCTTCGGATAACAACAAGATTCTGGTGGCAGCACTGTACTTTGTGGAGGAAGGATGTCTCGGGACAAAGCTACTCCAGTTTATGGGACAAGGCAATCTGCTCTCCCGATTTTGACCACTGGGGATATAAGTCACAGAAAAGTTGAACCTGGCAAAAGTAACGACCATCGGATCTGTCACTGGTTCAACTTCTCTCACAGTGGACCAAATGTTCTATATTACGATTGATCCCGTCCGAACCTCCCCTTGGTGCCGGGCCCCCTCAAGATGATGTTGCCAGGTCTCAAATGCAGCCTTGATAGCCACACAACTCTTTTTCCCAGATAGAATACGTTGCGCTCGGAGTAGTGAGTTTCCGAGAATAGTACGTGCAGGGAAAAAGAGGTGGCGCCTCTGCTGGGGCTTGCAACAACACAGCCCCAATAGCCACGTTGGATGCATCCGTCTCCACCACAAACCGGACGATCGGATCAGGATGCTCAGGATAGGTTTGCGATAAAGGCTTTTGAGAGCCTCAAAGGCCTGTTGCTTCGCGGGGGCCCCACTGGAATGGGACCTTCTTTTCTAATGATTGGGATCCGTCAGTCTTGGCAAAACCCAGGATGAAGGCCCGTAATTAATTAGCGAAACCCAAGCGAACATTGAATGTTTTTCACTCGACGAGGGGTTCCCAAGTACACAAAGCCTCCACTTTATGCGGGTCCATGGCAATGCCTTTGGGAGATGATGATGTGCCCCAAGAACTTGTGGAAGTCTGGAAGAAGAGGCATTTCTCCAGATTCCGCATAGAGTTGATGCCGCTCCAAAGACGCTGCAAAAACCTGACGAACTTGTTGAATATGGTGGTCCAGGACCTGGAATAAAATCAAATGTCCAGGTACACCACACACAGAACCGATCGAGCATGTCCCGGAACACGTCATTCATCAAGTGCTGGAAGACCGCGGGGGTGTTGGTCAACCCAAAATGGCAATCACGGTGTATTCAAATGGCGTATCGGGTGCCAATGCCGTCTTCCATTCGTCCTCCTCTCGCATCCGCATCAGGTTGTAGGCCCCTCGAAGATCGAGCTTGGTGAAGACAGTAACCTCCCATAACCGCTCCATAACTCTGGAATGAGTGGCAAGCGGATAACTATTCCTACCTGTAATGCGTTCAACCGGCGGTAATCGCAGCACAAGCGCAAATCTCCTGTCTTCTTTTAACGAAAAGAATGGGAGCAGAAAGAGGGGACGACGATGGCCAGATAAATCCCGGGCCAAATTCTTTTTCCAAGAAAATCATGAAGGGCGGCCAATTCGGGTCAGACATAGAATACAGGTGTCTCTTGGGTAGTGGGGCATCAGGGCAGAAGGTCCACGGATAAGTCATAGGTCCGATACGGGGTAACCGATCCGCCTCCTTCTCGCTAAAATACATCGGAGAAATCGGATAGTTCAGGAGGTATGGAGACAGCGGGGGCGACGATGTCCTGGCACACAGGTTGTCATAAATGTTCCATGCACTGGAGACTCAGGAACGAATGGTGTTCTGCGCCCATGCCACCAAGGATCATGTAACTGTAGCCAGGCCAATCTCGAGGACCAAGGGGAGATGGAGGTCCACTGTGATGTAAAAACTAATCACCTCCTCATGGTCCCCAATGACAGGTGCACTGCTGGGTGTGAAACGAATGGGCCCAGCACGAAGTTCCCGCCCATTCAATCGTCTTCCACCTTTATTGGAGACTCCACGCCAACCAAGGGAATGTCAAAATGTGTTGCAAAGGCCTGGTCCATAAATAGTCGTGGCCCTGATGTCCACCAACGCAATTGCAGGAATCCCCTCCGACTGGGACAGCAAGAAAACCCGAGTGTCTAAAAATAAATGTCGAGGGGTCCAGAGTTCACCTCCGCTACTTTGGGTGGTTGGTTGACACGTGCCTGACCTAGGGTTTCCCCGAGGCTGGGCCTGCCCATTTCCCGACTGAGCAAGGTTAGATTTGGGCACTGGCTTGCGTGCCCCCTGTCCGTTTAACCGAACAGGAATTTGCAAAGTGACCAGCCCCCACAATACAGGCATAAGTCTCCCTGAAGTCTCCAGGTGCCGTTCTTGGGCGTCAACACGAGGTCGAACCGCACCAACTCCATCGGCTCTCGGCCATGGCCACGAACACTATGGAGACCCCGGGGCGTTGGTTTGTACAGAACGCTGTGGTATTGAGTTGGATGGCTGCTCCAGAAACTGGGCGTCAATGCACAAACATTGCACCAACCAGACGCGTCGAGGGTCGGGGCCGGGCCTATCCACGCTGCACCAATTCGTCCTGTAAATCCTCCGACAGGCCCTTCCTGAAAGCGTCCATCATAAAGCCGCATCGTTCCAGGCAGAGTCCAAACGAGCAGCCGAAATTCTGAAAATGATTCCTGCAAGGGTGTTTCCCCTGGCGAAGTTCCTTCAGGCGTCTGGCTGCTGTCTGAGCCGTATGGGTACTTCATACATCAGTCTCAAGTGACACAAAACCCCTGATAGTAGTTAGGCAATGGACTGTCTTGCACTAATAAAGGAGTGGCCACCTAGCAGACGAGCCTGAAGAAGGCTTATACAAACCCACCCGAGCCCGGTCATCAGGAAAAATCCTTTGGCAGATCCATAAGTAATTGACATGGCCCATATAAAGCTGGGAACATTTCAGGCTGCCCAGAGACTTATCCGGCACTAGCTACCCGGGCATATTCCTACGGGGAGGGGCAGGAGGAGCAGCACGAGCCTGCAACAGAGTGATTTGTTAAGCAGCTGGGTAACTGCTGCTGCAAAATTGGTTATCTTCCTTTCAGCTGGTAAGCTGCTGCTGCTGCTGTTGCTGTTGCTGCTGTTGATCCATCTTGGTCAAAAGATGGCTTTTTTGTTTAGGGTTCGGGACAAAAATGTTATGTCTCACCGGTACCAACAAAGTAATAAGTCCAAATTTCAACTGAAACACAATAAGCAAGTTCAGGAATTACCGGGTTAAATTACTTGAGCTGAGAATGTTCTTGTAGTCTCATGCAAGCTGTCTGCCAAGTCTGATAAGAGAGCAGAAACGTAAATCAAAAGCTGTCGAACACCACAGAATCCAGCGAGCCTCTCTCACTAGTTAACACGTTTGTCCCGAACAAGAACCCAGAGCTAACACACCCACTTTTATTCCCTGTGGGGCGTGTCAGTCTTCTTCTCTCATCTCATCTCATCTGCCATCATCAGGCTTCTGTATTGAGTTTGTATGTGAGTTTGTTGCATTCATGTAAGTACCCGCGAAAACTTAAAAACACACACACACACACTTATATATATGGTATTCATAGACTGTAATTATAATGCAACATATTGCATTATTGTATAATAGTTGTATAGTTATTTCAAATGTTTCTAAACATTTTATTATTCTGTTTCATACCCTCCAATTTTGTATAATCAACAATTTAGCAAAACATCATATGTAGATTTTGGAAAACCTCAGGGTGGGAATGATGTTCCATAAGGGAAGTGCTAGGGAAGTGCTGCAGAAGAGAAGGTACATGCATGTTACATGGCATTGTTTCATGGAAGGGACTCTAAGCACACCCTTCCTTGTTACTATGAGGAATAGTTAGAGAATTCTACATTTAACAATGAGTGAGCTGACTATGGTACCCATTTCATATGGCACCCATGTGAAATGGGTGGCTATACAAACAAATAAGATGCTATGATAGAGAACAGACTCATTTCCAAATGCTTTTTTTAATATTGTGATATTTATTATAAGTTTACGATAATAATTACCCTATACTTAAGTCTGAATACAAATTAACAGTAAATTAAAATATCTAGCTAAATCCAAAAGCCTAGACATGCTACAATCTGTCATATATAGCTGGTTTATCTGACCCTGAAAATCATGCTAGTTTTGCCAACATCTCATGCTGAGTTTTTGTTCTTTTTATTTATTCTAGAAATGTCCATTCCCGCTCAGCTGGAAGGCCAACTATTAACCTCTTAAAGGAACAAGGTATCATTTATTTTACTTAACGATTTAAGTTTGTTTAGCTTTCTTGTTAAAATATGTGTGCCCCTGATAATGGGGTCTCATCTCCATGGGAGTCTAAGTCAACTTTTCTTCTTTTGATGTCATATCAGAAATATGTAGATATGTAGCTTACTCATCTTTCATTGCAATTTTCAAAAGCATGCTTTATTATTGGAAGAAGCACAGACATTTGAAAATCTGGGGCGGTTATATTTTAGCAAGATTTGAGTATTGGCAGGAAGATCCCCAAATCTTGTCACATTTGCCAAATTTTGAAATAAATGTTTTCATTTAGGAGCAAGTTTGCCACATTTTGCAAGTGCATTTACATTTTGCATAAATCATGTAGTATATTAGGGATGTCAAACTGGTGGCCCATGGACCAGATAGGTCACATGTAGGCCATGCTCACCCCAGCTCTGCTAAGGGGAAAAACATCATGAAACATCATGTAATGACAACGTGATGGGGCAAGTTTGACACCTGTGTACATTATGCAGACTAAAGTACTGGAGGGCTATAACATCACGGAGCCCAAAGTCTAAAATTTCCTAACTACTCTAATGAATATAATATTTATTCTAAAATTAAACAGCACTTTGATAGGATCATACGATATAAAGTATTTTTTGCAAATGGATTCCCCAAATTAAATGCATATTTATTTTTGCCTTTGTGTGATTTTTGCAAACAATTCCTAGACTGTTAGAAACAACCACATTCTTGAATCACATCATCAACAGGATAGGAAGCTGTGTGTCTGAATTATCGTTTTAGTAGCACATCCTTCTGTAAGGAATTTAACAATAATTCCTGCCTTTGGACAAGTTAAGTAAGTCAGACAAGTTAAGCAATCATGCAGAAAATTATGATATAAATATATGAACAGGGAATACAAATAATCTCACTCTACAAAAGGGCATTAAGCTGTTTCTGTTGCATAATATGGGTTTTGATATACACCAACTTTGTGTATATTTGGCTGCTTATGCTAGGTTCTGACATTATAATCTACTGGTAATGTGACTTCTTTTCTGTGGTATTCTCAGGTGCTGAGAAAGTGTTGCTACATGCATTTGATGGCAAACCATCAGTAGCAATGGAAGGAGTGAAGGCTGGATATTTCTTCTCTATCCCTCCTTCAATTGCAAGGAGTGAACAGGTAAGGATCAAGGAGCAAAGTCTTGAACAAAAGTTCTTCATTCATGGCATTGTGTAATACAAATCTAATTATATATAAGCATATTTCTAAAGATACTCCAGGAGAGGTAAAAAAGGTCTAAATCAATCTTGATTCCTGGCAATTACCTAAGCAAGTCCCTAGTTTTTTGGCAACAGTTTTGGAAGTAACTTGCCATTTCTTTCTTCCTAGAGGTGAGAGAGTGTGACTGGGCCAAATTATCCAGTTAGCCCCATCTCAAAGGTGGGATTAGAACCCATGGTCTGGTCTCTAGCCTGATGTCTTTTACATTTACAGTACATCAAATTAATTGTCAGTTATTAATCAACTGAAGGATTCAGTTCAGTGAAATAGTACAGGTTCTTCTGCTTGAGTGGGGGTGGACGAGAAGATCTACAAGGCCCCTTCCAGCTCATTCATTCCTTCTATTCTATTCATTGCTTTAAAAAAGAAGCAAGGTTTCTCAATGGATCTTGGAGTTTTTCAATTTTTAAAAATTTGACTATACTGAAATAGGAAATAAAAATTGTTTGGACTGTTTACATATATAAAGACTAAGAATTCGGTTTCTGTCAAGATGCATATTTCAGTTGTTTATGTGGAAATTATCAACTGATTAACAGTCTTTTGTTCAAAAGTTTGCCTTTTCAGCTTAAAGGCTATAGATGTTAATTCCTTTCTGTGACTTCCTTTAAGAAGCAGAAACTTGTGAAACAGCTACCTCTAGAAAGCATTTGCTTGGAAACTGACTCACCTGCCCTAGGTCCTGAGAAACAGGTGAGGACCCATCAGTGATTCTATCTTGTCAAGTTCAGCAATAACACACACAGTGTAACAGTAGAATTTATTTTATCAGTTAAAGTCTATTAAAATGACAGACTAAATCAGGGGTCGCCAACCTTTTGGACCACGGGGGCCACCAAACTTGGAATTTTAAATCCCAGGGACCACTAACCGGTTCTGTGGGCATGGCCTAATTTGTGGGTATGGCTTGATGGTCATGTGACTGGCTTGGCATGGCTTGTATGTAAATATTATAAATATGTAAATATTGAATTTTTTAATAAAAAAGAGCAACTTTTACCCAAAAATAGGCAAAGCAGGCAGGCAGATGGAGTTGCTCACAGAATCACAGATTCATTCAGAGATCTATCTGCCTTTGCCTAGCTCGGTCTATCACATAAAATTGGCTTTCAAGCAAACTCACAAAATTAACTCAACACACCATGTGTGTAAATATTGATTTTTTTCTTAAAAAAGAGCAACTTTTATTTAAAATCAGGTAAAGCAGGCAGACAGATTGAGTTGCTCACAGAATCATTCAGTGATCTATCTATCTGCCATTGGCTACATAAAATTTGTCACATAAAATTTGCTTGCCATGAGTCTGCACTGAATAATAGAACTTTCAGTCCTAAGGGAGGTTAGGCTGTGCTTGAAAGCAGAACCCAGGATCTAAAGACTAGCTAGAAAGCAAGAAATCCAACCATTTCCTGCTTTCTAGCTAATCTAAATCTCCTGGCACAGCAGAACAGCTGATGGTTGGAAAAAGGAAAAATAGTAACTTAGCAGGCAAGTTTGTTGGGTAAGGAGTGAATGGGTGGGGAGTGTTCCCATGGGCCATGTGGGCGGCTCAGCCTTGTGTTTCTGTGCAGCCTGGATTAATTGCTTTGGGGAGGTGGTGACATTTCTGTGGCCCACCAAAATTTTCTCGGGGCCCACCAGTGGGTCGCGGCCCACCAGTTGGTGACCACTGGACTAAATGACTGTTAAAAAGACTCCTAAGGGTAAAGAAAGGGGGAGGTTATCTCATTGAAATAAACTGCAGATGTTGTTTGCCCAAAACTGGTGGACCTTGAGAGTGCCACCTAGTAGGCAATATGGAAATCGTTTCTAGGTTGTGATATTGTCTGCACATCTCAAATACTAAGGCTATACCTATGTTACTCTGTTACTTGTGTTTGTATTTGGGATACATCCAGATAATTTGTACTTGTTTGCAACTGTGAACATTGTGTTAGTGGTGCGCCTGTTGTGCTTGGCACATTTGCTCAGAAGTAGCAGACAATTGCAACTGAGTTTTTCCACCCCATGTCTTAAGGGAGGTAGATAAGAAGGAACCAAGTCATCTGAACCAGACAAAAGAAATTGAGCCTGAGCATGTGAGGAAGCCCCAAGATCTCATAAATAACAATAACCAGACTTATAAATTAACAAGGCAAGAGTAGCTGGTAGTCTTTCAATCAGCAAAGCAAAACAAGCAAGGATGTGGGAGATAAAAGGAGTCCTGAAGCCCTCCTACTCTTTGAGTCATTTTTTGAACCAGACTTGGCAGCTTCTGTCTCAAGAACCAATTGTGCCTTAGTGTTTGGTTGAAAGTGGCTTGAGGGTACAGTAGCTGTTTCTAGGGCGAGTGTGTGACTGAGTGATCATAAATCATACCTGGAAGCACATGTAACACCATTACTGTCTGTTGCCACCTTAGCATTTGCCAAAAAGATGACTTTGTCACTGATGGGGGGTTCTTTGGACAATCTGATCTAAGTCTTTGTAGAAAGTTTCCTTTCTTCTCCTGGACTTGTGAGAGTTGGTGCATAGGTGCTGACAATGGTGAGTGATATACAAGGACTTGCTGAGAGAATACTAGAATTTCATAATCTGGTCATTTATTCCAACTAGCCAGATGTTGTTGTAGGACAGACATTGTTTAAGGTTAGGGTTAGGATTTCTAATGTCGTCCCTCATGCGAGGGTGGATAATGCTGTTGTAGAAGGGCTGCCCGGTCACCCTGGATGCTGCTGGACATCTCTACTGTCTTGCTGACAGAAACAAATGATCCAAGAACTGGTCCAGGAGCCATTCATGTGCAGATTTATGACAGCAACTGTCAGTGATCATATCTACCTGTTCCTTCATCATGCCTGCATTACTGCAAGACTCAATGAATTAGGTTTGGACTGAGAAGATTTGCAGATGAGTTGTAAATGTAAAATAATTGCCCAAGAGGAACCTGTTATATAATTTTATCAATGTTTATAAACTTTGTAATTTTATCAATTTTTAAATAAATTTTATAATGTTATAATTGCATTTCAGGTAAGAAATGAGCCAAAGAATATCTTCATTGCTGCAGAATACATTGCTAAAATAAAAGGGATTTCAGTGGAAGATGTTTTTCATGTAACAACGCAGAATTCACTGAAGGTCTTTCCTAAACTGAAAAACTTTCTCAGGATCTAGATGATGTTCTATAGTATCTGACATTAATTCAGATTATTTAAAAATATGTAATTACATAAAATGTATAATATTAAAATATCTAACAGAAGAGCATACGTGTGGCTCAGAGTTGAACTCTGGAGTCCTTGATGCTATCTTAGCTTCGTTGTTTGCTTGCAGATGTTTTATTACCCAATCAGGTAACATCATCAGTACAAGTGAGCATGGCTTGCTCCCTGTTTATACATAGCAGGTTGCCCTGAGAGCATGATGGCTTAGCGGTTAAAGATACTGAGCTTATTAGCTGGAAAGCTGACCACCTGGGTTCAAGACCCAAGTGCTGTGCGATAGGGTGAGCTCCCTTTACTTGTTCCAGCTCCCTTTTCTGTTTTCCCCAGAAAACATGCAAATGCAAGTAGAGAAATAGGTATCACTTCTGTGGAAAGGTAACAGCATTCCATGTGCCTTGGCGTATACTCATGCAGGCCACATGACCACAGAAATGTCTTCGATAATGCTGCCTCCTATGGCTAAGAAACAGAAATCAGCATCACCTCCCCAAGAGCCGCAAACGACTGGATAGGGAAAATTGTCAAAATGGAGCACTTCTGAAGCACTTTTAATCAACACAGTGTCACTGTAGCTATTAATTGTCATTTGAGTGTTCCTTCAGAGTACTCTTACAGAGTACTCTATAAAAATCTGATAACAATACTCATGCATCTGACTACATTCAATGTACAAAATATTTTAAGAAGTACTAGTGCTTAAGGGAAAACCAAACAAAACACAGTTTGTCTTTGTATGAGAGACCCAGCTCAGGTGCCCTTCCTTTCATGCCCAGTTCATGTTTCAGAATACAGATAATCTTTGTGCCAGTCATCGTTTGAGAAATTTTGTGCTGAAATGAGGTTTTGTGACATGTTAAAAGCAGAAATGATTAAGATTGATCTGTGATGCCACAGCAGCCAAGACTCTGAGTGCAGAGCTACATATAAACAGTAATTTGCTTTGTGATCCAATGCAGATAAAGCATGGAAACAATATCTTACATCAATAGAAACCTACCAGTTATTCAGACAACAGCATTTTCTTTCTATAAGGAATATTGTTAGTGTTCATACACTCATTTCTAGCCAAAAGCACCAATGATGTAGAAATCTAAATATTTAGAGGCATGTATTGAACAAATGTGGTTCCATGTTTTCTTGTCTCATTTTTAACAAGCTCTTATTGTAGTTTCAAAGAGCTTTTAAGGTTTTGAGGTTCAGTAAGGTTTTTGCTTATTTTGGTTGGATCTATGGACTCTCATTTTAAAAGCACAATAATAATCTGGTGTCTATTAGAAGTGAAGAATGTATTTCTGCTATTAAGATGCTCTTGGCTTAAGTATTGTGCTCTTAATCAGGGCACATGCCTTTTGTTTCTCTGCATTCCAAGAAATAATATTCATGGAGATAAAATGTTTTGAGAATGACTGCCTCACATGACATTTTCTTGAACTCGGAGCTATCTTGTTGTCAGGGATTTCTTTTTTGCTTTGCTTAAACTATGGGCCAACAATGGGGGTTATGTTTTCACAGAACCTAAACCTCCCTGGCATAATAACCATTCCCTTTCTCCAGGGAACTGTAGTTCTGAAAGGAGACTACATGGAAGATATCTTTCAGCAGAATATTCACCAAATGGCTCTAGGCTTCAGATACCACAGATGTAAATTATGTCCCTCCATATTTTTTATCTTCATTTATCCCTGGAGATGGATCAGTATTTTAAAATCACTTTCAGCTTCCGGAAGAGTGAAAGCACTTGAAGATAAGATGTAAGTAACAATGACTGTGCCAGTATCTAAAGATTAAAAAAAAAGCTAGGCTTTCAGTAACCAGTCTCACATCATTTCATTAAGACTGATATACAAGGTGTAGCGGTAAGCATTTAGTGGAATTTATCTGAGAGGCTGGAAACATATTGCTATCACAATATCAGAACAGTTTTTAAATAAACAGAAGGGTTCTTCAAAGGGTTATTTTTGGCTTGAAAGGAATGAGATTCCTGTCCAGAAAAGTCTTTGAACTTGTTTCAATGAAGTTCAAAAATTTTTCTCGTGGTTAAATGGGTTGCATATACCTCTAAAAAAATACAAGTGTATTTTTTACATTACATTGAAATGTATATTATCGAATACTAGTTGTGGTCAGCAAGAACAGAGTAAGCTCAAATAATGTAGGTTTTTGAAAAAATGACATGAGCTGGGTTGCAAATATTGGGAGAATGAAATCAGGAAATGGTGCTTTACTTTGCCTCTCTAGCCTGTCTTGTTTTAGCCACAAGAATGGGCAAGCCTATAAGTGGAATGCAAGATCTGAAGTTGCTTCTCACAGAAACCCTCTGAGTTTTCATACCAACCATGGACCCTACTTTGCGGTTTGAGTTAGCACCCTGATAATTTCTGCTGTCATAGATGTACCTACTGGGGATGGGGTAGGGGGAGCTTCCTGTGTGTTTATCCCCTATAACTGGGGTTTGAGACACCAGTGCTACCTTCCACCTGATGGACAAATCTGAACTTGTTGTTTAAACTCCTCCTGCCCTCTGCAAGTTTGCAAACTACTCAGGACTGAAGGCTACAATGTCCCCCTATTGGACAATTTTCCTCTTTTTCTACCAAAAAAACTGTGACCTTCTTGCTGGCAGGTCTTAGTGTATATACATACTTTTGTGTGGAACACACACATGCATGCACACACTGATCTAATGAAGTAACATAAAATTCATATAGACTAAGTTACATACAAGCACAACAACCAGTTTCAAAATTAAAATAAAATCTTGGTAGCTATTTTGCATTCTGATGATTTTTATATCTTTCATCAGCGCTAAAAAAGCACAATATCCAAGAACTTTATGTAGCATAGAAAAGAATAAAACTTAGTAGAAATGTGATTTTTTTAAAAATGATACCACTCAGCTTCTTTTTTATCTTAAATGAGAATGGAAAAAATGATATAACTATAGCCAGGCTTATTTTTTAAAAAAAGTTCAGCTGTCAAAAATTATTCTGTCCGCAACTAGTGCGGACAACCTTGAAGGAAACTTTGGAAATTTTACCATGTGAATAAGCTTTGATAGTGTAACATAATAATACATTAAACTGAGAACTAATCTGTGATTCCAATTTTTTCTGTATGTTCCAGTAACTTGGGGAAAACCAGCATTATATAATGATACTGACCAGCCTTATATGATATTATGGGGAATATTGAAAAAATACTGAAATGAAGGACATTTATTTCTTCATACTATGTTTTATTTTGTATAATCCATGCAAATCCATTTTAAAAATTAAACATAATTGTGCAGCTAAGTTTGTTCTCAAGAACTAATATTTCTATATGTATGTGTACATGCGTACATACACAGACAATACAGCTGCTTTTTCAGTTAGGCAAAACGCATACAACTTCAGTACTCCAGCAGAGAAACTGCTTCTAATAAGATTTCTCATCCAAAAATTGCATTATCTGAAAGATAAATACAAAGTGAAAAACAGAATCATCTGGTTATATAAACATTTTCTTGCCATTAGTTAACAATGCAAAAATCTTACAGCATGTTATGGTAATTGAAATATGTATAAAGACAAGTTATACAAGATTTCTGAAACCATCTATGATGTCTGTTTCTTATCAGAATAATCCAATTCACTCTGCCAGGGAGTGATGTGGTATTAATGGGACAATGTGTGACAAATAACCCACAATGATCTTGCAGTGTCTTATTAGTTACTCTTAAGCAATGAAGTATTTATACACATGTACACACACACAGATTAGAGTACACACAGAGACATCGAAGATCCTTGGTGCTCTCTAAATTAAGTTGTTTTATTGCAGACATTTCATTACCTAAAGGCTAGGTCCCACTGGCCGACGGATGCAAAACGTATGCAAAAAGGACACAGCGGANGAGGATGCAGAGAGAATACAGCGGAAGTTGAATGGATGATAAACGGACATAGAACGTTTGTTGCTCGTATGTCACGGATTTACATTGTACATGGCGGAAAGTTCATCCGTTCACAAAGTTTTGTGCAGCTCAAAACTTCTTGCGTGGATGAAATCTCAGTGGACGGATGCTCGAGGGATAGAGCGTATGAAACACTTATGCAATGAGTACACAACGGATGCATAGTGTTTTCCAACATTTTTTAACGTTTTACATCCTCTTTGCATCCGTTGGTGCAGTGGGACATGGGCTTAAACTAGGTAACATCATCAGTGCTAGATTACTTTGAAATGTCTGCAAGAAAATAATCCAGCTCAGATAGCATCAAGGACCCCTCATTCCAACCAAGTTACAAATATTATCAATCCTTTATTGATACACAGAGACACCATTTATCAAATATATATAGCCACCACTCTCAGAAGAATACACAGAGGCAGATTATTTGATATCTTTAAATATTCTAAAAGACATTTCATATCGTCAACAGAGATTATCTGGATGCTGCTTAACTGTGGATGGAAGTTCCACTGCTCTCTTTTCTTGCTGTCTTTTGAAAAAAATACAAATAATGGCAATGCACAGTTCCAATAATTATGATTGGAATATCTGCAAGAAATACTATTTGCCTTCCAGTAGGAAGTGGGACCAAGAATAGTCAAAGGAATAGAAGATGATGCTAACATAATTTGAGACTTTGGAATTCAAACCGGTAAACATCTGTCACATAACTCCTCAAGATTTAATTGTTGATAAGACAGACAAAGTTTGGATAGTGGAGGTGGCAGTGCCTGGAGACAGCAAAATAAAGAACTGGAGAAAATAACAAAATACAGTGATGGTGGCAAAAGAAAGCAAAAGTAATGCCAATTGTAATAGACATCATGGGTACAATTCCAAAACATCTAGAGTACCACTTGAGCACCATTGGCATTAACAAAATTGCAAAAGGCAAGTTCTTTGAAATAGCTTATATCTTGGAACAATATCTTTAATACCATCAAATATTCTAACCTAGTCTTCACCAAAATCATGAAGCAGACTCCTTGTTCTGACAAAACCCCTTTTTATTAGGCTAATGTAAATTCCTATCATTCACATCCAGCAAAGTCCAGACAAACAGTCTTTCAAAAGTGATTTACAACCACAGAGCTGATCAGGCTTGGAGAGTTGCCGGGCCAATGGCTTCCAAGCGCAATGCTGTACCAGAAAATACTTGACAAGAAATCATAAACAAATTTTCACCCTAATTAAATGAACTAATTGTCTCCTGCAAACACCACTCCCCTTTTGCTCCTTTTTGTTCCCTATGTGAGGGTCCATTCACCATCCACCTGTGCCTTAACTCCTGAGTTGACCCTTCTTCCTTAATTGTTCCCTTCTGGCAGCTCTGCACATGTGCACATCGGGAACATGCTCCAGCTGTTCTTCTGCCCCACTGATCTCTGATTCCAAAGGCAGCTGGTAAGTATTGGATGGCCCTGGCCCCATCTCTGCCTCTAATGCAGAGCACTTGTCAGAGCTTTCCCTAGACTCCAGGACTGGCCCATGTTCCTCCCCAACCTCACTGTCTGAGTCTGCCACCAGCTCCACTGGCTGTTTGGTGGGTCACAACATCAAACAACACGTCTGCCTATCATAGTTCCTTGGGAAGGACTTGATAGATGGATAAAAATGTCAAATCTAAATACCTGGCAATGTGCAACCAACCTTAATAATAATGCTTTTGATTTTTACTCCATTTTTCCTTTAGTTTTTTCCCTTCTGTTCTATCATGTCCAATTCTTGGAGACTGCCTGGACAAATCCTTGCAGTTTTCTTGGCAAGATTTTTCAGAAGAGGTTTGTCATTGCCTCCTTCCTAGCACTGAGAGAAATTGACTGGCCATAGGTTACCCAGTTGGCTTCATGCCCATGCTGGGATTGGAAGTCACAGTCTCCCAGTTTCTAGACTGATGCCTTAACCACTAAATTAGCTATTACAGTTTTAGAAGCATAGGCAGAATGTGTAAGCATATTCTCCATTTCCTCTATGATAAGCTCTTAAAAGGAGTGGCTGTCTAAAGGTCATCTAATGAACTTCTGACTGCCAGGAGATGTGATCTTGGATTCCCCAGGTCCTACTCTAGCACTTTAATTACATTGTGTTGAACAACCCTTCAGATAAAAGAGCAAAGCCTAACTAGGCTGTCCTCTGAGTGCTCAGATGATAAGGTTAAATCAAGCCAACAAACTGAATGGATTTCTTGGCTCACAGAATGCTGATCTGAAAAGATCCAGGAGGGTAATTCATAAGTTCCCATATTTTACTCTAGCATTTATTTCAGGTAAAAACTCAAGTCTTTTTTTAAAAATCAGTCTTTCTCTGATAATAACCAAATAGTAAAAATCGTTGCAAGGCTATAAAATCACCTATGAACAATTTAAAGTGAAAAGCTACTTCAAGCAACATTTCCTCTGATCATAAAAATGAAATGTAATTATAAGCCAAGCGAGATAAAATTATGGCTAGGAAAAGAAGCACTGGGTCTCTCCATAGTGTTTTGAAATAAATTGAATAGGAATAACATAGTAGCTTATTAATACCTGTTCGTTTCATCACAAGATACATTAATTCATATTGAGAAACCAATGGAACTGGGCTGCCAATAGATTTACATTTATAATAAATATATTTATATTAACAAATAAATAAATAAATAAATAATGAAAGAAGAGACCATGGTTCCCCCAATATTTTGGAGCACATGCTAAAAGCAACAGAAATGATTTTGACTAATGCGTTGGCAGAATAATATTGACCTTTAAAAAACTAATTTGGCTCTTTTGTTATAGTTTTAATGTGTGAAAATCAGTGTAATATAATGTTTAGACCAGAGAAACCAGGTTCAAGTCCCAATTCAACCATAGTCCCCTCTGAATAATTCTGGATCAATCATTCTCTCCAATTCCAACCACATCCAAGGTTTGTTACTATGGGGATACAATTAGGGAATAAATTTATTTAATCTGTCCTGAATTGTTATAAGACAAATAAAGTTATAGAAGCAATAGTAATATAAAAGAAACAAGAATGACAGCACCAGCAATCACATATGGGTTATAATTTACAGTAGCTATTTAAACATAATTTTCCGGGCCTGTGATGTGCTGAGGAAGCCATTTTGATTATCTGTCAAATGGCCACTTAGAAATGGCCACTTGGAGGAGGGGCCAGAGTTTTAAGGCATTCTTGAAAGATGAGGGATTGGGAACATGTGGACCTTAGGAGGTAACCAGGAGCATGATAAAGAAGGATGCCTGTCAGATACTATTAAGATGACACTGATATAGAGAGACCTCTATGTATCATATATTTCTATATTCAAATTTATTTATTAAATAATATATAGTTTTCTACCCAGAGAACATGTTTTCAGACACATTTGTTGGGGCAATGCAGGTAAATAGTTAAGAATGCTAGGAGAATTGTTTATTGACTACAAACCATTTTTGTTGCAAGGACTCCAAGGAAATAGCTGGAGAACATAATTTGTCCTTGTCTCCTTTCAACCAGAGAAACAATAGAAACATTAATGTAATGCTACAAGCATTTAGGGAGGAAGCTTTTAATCATGCAGCCAATTTGTAATTTATTTACAGAACAGCATTAGGTTTAATGTCATCTTTAATCTCCCATTACACCATTACATAATTTAAAATGTTTTCTGATTGTTTTTGGAAAGAAAATGATTTCTACACCTATAGAGGTTAGCCTTTCAGGGAAAGTATGTGACCTTCAGAAAATGCTTTTCAGACAGCTGCCTCTCTAGATACTTACCATATACCTGGGTTTAATTGTATATACTGTCCATATAGGGAATCCTTGCTTACTAACTTCCTTGTTTAGCAACAGTTCAAAGTTACATTTGGAAAAAAGGGTTCTTCAACCAGTCCTCACATTTATGGCCATCACAATGTCCCCATGGTTACATAAGTGACATCTGTGTGCTTCATAACCAGCTTCCAAACAAGCAGAGTAAATGTCTATGGAGATTCCCAGTCATCCAAATCATGGTTGTCTCAAAGGTGCTTTTTTTTCCAAAAGGCAATTGGACTTTACTTTTTTCCTTGAAGATATTTTACTTCTCATCCAAAAAGTTTCTGAAGCAGCTTCTTGGATGAGAAGTGAAATGTCTTCAAAGAAAAAACCAGAAAGTCAGTTGCCTCTTGAAAAAACAAAACAAAACACCTTTCGGACAGAGTAGAAAAAACAGCAGTAAAATTCCAAGTTGTGGTCATGTAATATCTTACTTAATGTTAATGACCCATGATTTGCTTAACAAAAGCAGAAGTGATGCAATCATATACATATATAGTGTACACATACACCCAGTACACCAAAATATCTGGACCGATAAAATTTTAGTTCGCAGCAATAGGGTAATGGACCCACTACAACTGAATTCCTCCTCTTAAAGAAGAAATTACAGATGTGTGAAGTTCAATATTTATTTGAAGTGTAACATGTGCAAACTTACTTTTTTCAGGAAAATGCCGTTTTTCTTTATTAGGAGGAGTTACTTTTATCCAGGATGTCCTGCCACTGTCATACTCCTGTTTTTCTTCTTTGTAGTTCTCCAGTGAAGCCCGATTACTTTGAGGATAATGTTTTTTCTGGGGCCTGAGCCAATACATTTCACTCTTTCCTTCTAGCAAACATCTCGATTCCCTTATCTTATTATATTCAAGCAAGCGCTTTTTCACATCTTCAGCCATGATAGTGAAATGTAGCTGTTACCGTGAGACAAATTCCTGTTTTTTAAAATAACAATGCATATAATACAAAATACTCAGACCTCACTTGCTTAATACTTTTTATTACTGAAAATAGGCAAAACTGATCTGCCTGGTCTTAATAGAGATGAAGTCACTTGCTGGAAAAGATGATGCAGCTGATCTCAAGAGAGAAAAATATTCTTTTCAAATGTGGATAATTCATGTACTAATCATCCTGGAATCCATTCCTAACAACAGCTAGTGTACAGGTGAAACTCAAAAAATTAGAATATCGTGCAAAAGTTAATTTATTTCAGTAATGCAACTTAAAAGGTGAAATAATGGATAGACTCATTACATTGCAAAGCAAGAAAGTTCAAGCTGTGATTTGTCATAATTGTGATGATTATGGCTTACAGCTCATGAAAAACACCAAATGTCCACAATCTCAGAAAATTAGAAATTACATGCAATCAATAAAACAAAGATTGTTATACACAGAACAATATTGGACCTCTGAAAAGTATAAGCATGCATATGTACTCGGGTACTTGTTGGGCCCCTTTTGTAGCAATTACTGCCTCAATGTTGGCGTGGCATGGAAGCTATTCAGCCCTGTGGCACTGCTGAGGTGTATTGGAAGACCAGGATGCTTCAATACGGCTTCAGCTCTTCTGCATTGTTCGGTCTCATGTCTCTCATCTTTCTCTTGGAAATTGCCCATAGATATCTCTGTGGGGTTCAGGTCAGGTGATCTGCTGGCCAATCAAGCACAGTAATCCCATGGTCATTGAACCAGGTTTTTGGTGCTTTTGGCAGTGTGGACAGGTGCCAGGTCCTGCTGGAAAATGAAGTCAGCATCCCCATACAGCTCGTCTGCGGAAGGAAGCATGAAGTGCTCCAAAATCTGCTGGTAGATGGCTGCATTGACCTGGACTTAATGAAGCACAGTGGACCAACACCAGCAGATGACATGGCTCCCAAATCAACAACAGACTGTGGAAACTTCACACCGGATTTCAAGCATCTTGTAGTGTGTGCCTCTCCATTCTTCCTCCAGACTCTGGGTCCTTGGTTTCCAAATGAGATGCAAAAGTTGCTCTCATCAGAAAAGAGGACTTTGGACCCTGAGCAACAGACCAGGTCTGTTTTTCTTTAGCCCAGGTAAGATGCTTCTGACGTTGTTTGTTGTTCAGGAGTGGCTTGACAAGAGGAATATAACATTTGAAGCCCATGTCCAGGATCCATCTGTGTGTGGTGGGTCTTGATGCACTGACTCCAGCCTCAGGTCCACTCCTTGTGAAAAACACTTTGAATGGCCTTTTCCTAACAATCCTCTCCAGGCTGCGTCATCCTGCTGCTTGTGCACCTTTTTTCCCCATACTTTTCCCTTCCACATTAACTTTCTATTAATGTGCTTTAATACAGCACTTTGGGAACATCAACTTCTTTTGCAATTACCTTTTCAGGCTTCCCTCCTATGGAGGGGTGTCAATGATGGTTTTCTGCACAACTGTCAGGTCAGCAGTCTTTCCCATGATTGTGATTCCTACTGGAACCAGACTGAGAGATCATTTAAAGGCTCAGGAAACCTTTTCAGGCATTATGGCTTAAATTACGCTTATTAGAGTGGGACACTTTGAGCCTAGAATATTGAACCTTTTCACAATATTCTAATTTTCTGAGATTGTGGATTTTGGATTTTCATGAGCTGCGCCATAATCATCTCAATTATGACACATCACGGCTTAAACTATCTTGCTTTGCATGTAATGAGTCTATCTCATATATTAGGTTCACCTTTTAGGTTGCATTATTGAAATAAATTAACTTTTGCATGATATTCTAATTTTTCGAGTTTCACCTGTATAACAATGGCCCAGCTGGATGAGGCCAAAGTTGATATTAGTCCTGCACTATTTTTCATAATAATAAACCAGATGCCTCTGAAGAGGTAAGAGATATAATCATCTCCCACCACTGTCACCTGCAACTGGTCTTGGATTTTTCAAACCCAACAGGCTTTGTTAGATCTGTTCTTCATGTACAGAAATTAATCAATTTGCTGTTAAAGCCATCCAATGTAACAGACTACCAGGGTGCTAATTATTTCCTCAATTCAGCTTTTGAAATTCTCTGGCCAGCCAATTCATTTGATAAGAATTGGTCTGCATTTCCTCTGCCCTATTTATTTTTGAGCACTTTTTCCAATTCCATGTACATGGAGTCAGTAAGGGCTCTTTGGAATTCTTTTAAGGTAGAATGAATCATATAGTTCATTTGCATAGTTTTAAAATACATATATCACTCTTTCATCCTTGCCCCATTCTGTGATTATCTTTCCTTCATGTGAGTATCCTGATGGCCCTTCAAATCTCTCCTTCCTTCTGGATAGTCTGATGTGATTTCCCATGTTAAGATTTTTTTCCTTCCTTTTGTGTTCAATTTTTCCGAAATAGTAGATTCTTATTTACATACCCTGTTCATTAGACAGATTTACAATGATAGCTCTGAAGAATATTAGCCAAAAAATTCATGTTCCAGTTGGTAATTCTAGCTACTTGTAAAATCTCTCCAGAGTTTAGGGTTATCACCTGAGAGTGATAAATCCTGTAATGTTCTAAAAGTTTCTTTTTAGAGAATGTTAGTAATTTAGGGGGCATGTATCCTGTTTAGAAAATATTCTGAAAGATGTAAACTATCTCTGTCCTGTCTTGTCATATTTACAAAGATGCCTATCAACAATGTAATCAACTTTTTCTTTGAAAATTATTGAAAAAATAGAGTAATCTGATCTGGAGTATATATTATATAGACCACTGCTTTTTTTTTAGAGATATGGACACATGAGATTATGAAGATTATAAGCCTCTTGCTTGAAAATGCAGATCTTGACCTTTTTCCTGGTCAAGTAATAAACATGATAAACATGATTTTCCCCTCTTACAAAAAGGTAATTCACACCATTGTAACTTCCCACATAACCAAATTGTAATAAAAGCTGTTTAATATTCTATCTTATGCCAACATATTGAAAGATTATAGGGGAATGATAGAACATTAACTTAAAATGTAATTGAGTATAATATAAAGTTCAGAGAGGCATTTCTAATACAATGGGTTCAAACTCCTCATCTTCAACCTCAGAAGTTGTGACACACTATTTTAATAGTTTTAAAGATTTGTAGAATTTTTAAGCTCCTCTTTGGCATCTGAGGTTGCCATCTTTAGAACTATACTGTAGGCTATAATTTTTTTCAAAAGCACAAAGAATTTTGAAACACATGGCTTTTGCCCAGACATGCTAAATGTCACTAAGACTCCCTTAGGGATGGAAGTATTTTCAGATTCGCAAGATTCTTTTAACTTCACAATAAAGGTGTAACTGGTACACCTGGTTGTGCTTCATTTGGATACCTAGCAAAGCTAACATCAATTTTGTAAATCTCAAAGTACCTCTTCCCTTCTCCAGAAAACTAGGAACGTTTTAATCACCCCTCCTCCTTGGGACTCAAGTTTTGTAAACTAATAATTGTTGGGGTCCCTTCCTCCTGGTCTCTGCTTATGGTTTTATGGGAAACACCATCACAGCAATTAAAACTACTGATAACTTCAACTGTCAGAAGCACTATAATTACTGGTGTTTCCCCTAGCAACTCATACTAGCACCAAGACAAATAGCCATTAATAGCCCCATCCTTCATGAATCTATCTTTTTAAAGCTATAATGTCCATTATATACTTGGCAGCACTGCACTTAATAGTTTAACCATTTATTTGCATTATTTAAAGTGTTAAAACTGCTGAGTTGGCTTCCACTATTTGTATAGTTCTATCCATTGAAATAACTTTCTTTTAACTTTCAGATTTTTGTTTAACAAAAGAGGAAGTTTGCACAGAAATTTTTGACAAGAGGCTTCATTACCCTTTTGAAATCCAAATAAACAATGATTTCTTGATCTTTCTAATCCACATGCTCACTGACACGTACCTATGCTTTGCAGAACTGCATTTTTCCCGGAAATTAAGTTCCCAAGTTTTAATAGTTGTTGAGAAACGGTCACTCTTAGCTAAGAATCTTAGAAGGTTCCAGAAATGCTTGGCAACCAGCAATTCAAATTGTGGCAAAACCAGTACACAGGCATCTATTTTAATCAATTGTTGGTAAGTTGAATTATATGTTGTACAATAAAGCAAAGGATCTATGTTATCACAAGACACAAAGACAAGAAACTTCAGCAGACAAATGAAATTTAAAAAAATCAGGGAGATCATTTGCAACTAGCCAAGAAATGAATGTGTCCTGGCAATCTCTTTGTTGAACCAGGTCCCATGATACTGCCTTTAACTCATTCTTAGCTCATGGCTGAAAAAAACTTTCCAGTTGTTCTGGTTTTAAATAAGTGTCCCCACCCAAAACAAAGCAAAGCTGGCAGAAACTCATAGCAGATCACTCTCAACTGAGCTGCAGGAAAGGGGAACAATCCACTCCTATTGGTTGTTTCACAAGTCCTAAGCCCAGTTCTCTTATCACCATAGTTGCTTTGCTCCAGATACTGTGAACTAACACAACAGCCAGAGGTGGCTATAGCCCATACGTCCCTACAGTCAACCAAACAGCTTTTGGTTAGGCTTGGCAGCTACCAGCAAAGCTTTCCCTCTTATCTTGCAGGTCCCACAATACTCCCAACAACAGGGAAGGGGAACTGCTGACTTTTGGGATAGGCAACTCTCCTGCTTTATTTTTATCACTTCTGCTCCATCTTTGTACAAGTCTTATTTTGACCAATAGGGTAAACACAGAAGAGATGACTCAGCATCAGTCAAAACTTGCACATCATTGCTTCTCTGTTCTTAGTAGTGAATATTGTTCCTGTGGTCATCTTTAAGCCAATATAGCCAAGGAATTTAACCAGTAAAGTTCGACTTTGTTGTATGCAGAACATACATAGCAGCTGGTAAGAAAACAAAATGGAGTTCACTATAGCTTTGGGATCAGCAAATCAGATTAGAACTTTTATAGTTTTCTACCATCTCAAGATGGTTAGTACTTTAATGTGACAGTGCAAAAATGCCTTAAGTACCATAGTTGCAATTCTTTAACATCCAGTAAAGATGTTTCTATACATTAGTGGTGGTCTCTTCCAATAGATAGGAAATTTGCATTGGGTTAATTGATAGCTAATATGTATGACTCATAGCAAAAATACATATCTTCCAATACTGTAGAAATTCACAGAATCCCAGTTCTGTACTATTAAAAAAAAACCATACAGAACTGTTTAAAGTTTTTTAAAGAAGAAAAAAACAAGTAAAAAACCCCATCAAAAATGCTGAAATTGCTGATTTCCCCTGATTTTGTACTCTGGAACAAAATCCTGAGAATTGCAAAAATTGTAGTTTTGGAGAATTTGCCCGGAAGTGATAGTAGTTTGCATATCAGGTCATCAGGATAAAAAGCTATTTTGAAATTTAATTGGGTTCTTTTAATTTTTTTAAAAATATGCAAGCCTGAATCCAATGTCCTTCAAAAGCCAACTATAAAAAAGCAGGAAACAGCACCAGACAATAATCAGAAAGGAAATAAAATTATATTATTTAGGACTGGCAGGGCAAGGGGCTACATCAGGGGTGGGATTTAACTGGTGTTACTACCATTTCAGTGACTACACTTTGTACGCGTATGCGCATGTAAAAACACTTAAGCTGTGCTGCCCGGACAGCTGAAATTCGCTGCGGGCGGGCGCACAGCATTTGAAAAGCCACTTTTTCTCTGCTTTTTCAACCTCAGCGGTGCCACGCAAAGCAGCTGAGGTTGAAAAATCAGGAAATAAAGGACAGGTAAGAACCCAGGTGGGTGGGTCAGCAGCAAACACAGAATTAGGTTAGGTGTCTGCTGCTCTTTAGAGCTACCGGTTCTATCGAGCCAGGCAGAACCGGTAGCATCCCATCCCTGGGCTACCTATAAACACTGAGGGAAGAGACTGTGGAGTCCTTGGTGCTCTCTGAGCTCAGTCAGTGAACTCCACTCCTTCGCAATGATGTTACCTAGCCAGGTAATGAAACATCTGCAGAAAGCAACCAAGCCCAGAGGAGCAAGAACCCATTCACCGTCAATTCCTTCCTAGCACATTATCTCCACCGAAGACTACAAAACTGTTTATCGGCCCCTAAAAATGATTCTTAACCCGAAGCATTTTCAGCCCAGCCATCTTAATATCTTTCAGATGCTCTTTTGTAGCGTGCTAACTCCACAAATTGGATATTCCCTCCCAGTGTCTGTAATACCTTAAACTGGTTTAGATTGCAAGAAACTGTAGTCCAAGAATTTTCTAGGACAAATGGGGATAAATGGGGATAATGGGTTTTTTTTATCCATTGTTTTTTTATCCAGTAATCGGTGTAATGGTTCCGCTATTGTCGCTTTGTGGGGTAGGAACACGTTATAAAAATTTGTTATTTAGTCCCCAAAATGCTGTACTTCGTTTGTGTTCCTTGGTTAATAGTTTGATTTTTTGTCAGTGAGGTGTATACCTCTCCGTCTATTAAGTTAGCCCAGGAATTCGAGCAGTCAGTCATTAAACGCATATTTTCTTTTTTATTTTAGGCCAGTCTTCTGAATTAGTTAGTAGTTTTTGTTTTTTTTTGTTGGTCGCATCTTTGCCGAATTAGGGCATCTCAAACTTGCTACGACCCCTTTTTATACCATTTTAATAGGCTTCATGAGGCTTGGAACGCATGGAGCTACACTCACTCACAAATTTGGAGTCATGTTGCACTTGATGCCCTTTGTGGTTCACTTAGTTATTTGTTGTTCAGCCGTTATGGCGTCTTGGAGCTTTGGTAAGCTGATGTACCATCTAGTTAGCGAAAACTGTTCTCCCCAAGAAGCATGTAATAGTGTATTACACTTCACCAGGCTATTGCGCTTTGTTGCAAGTGAGTGGTTCAGGGTAGCCTTGTATCACACAAATTCGAACGACCGTCTGGCTTTAATTTGGTGTTACGATCGGCGTTTCCATTGCATGGTCCACATGGTTCTAAAATCCCCTTGGTCTATTAATTTATTCAGTTGTTCCTTATTTTTGCTTCAGAGCAAAGGAAATCGTCTGGCCTTTAGTCTTCTAGGGGCTACCTGGGGTCTAGACTAAAGGATTGGGTCCCCGATTACCTGCCGAGGGAGCCGTCGACAGAACGTTGCTGGAACTCTATTGGATAGGCTTTCTTTCCCAGTCAAGGTTGCAGGCACCGTTCTACTCCGGTCATCACGACATGCCAATGGTGCGATCATTGATGCCCAGGAGCTTGGTCGTCGCGGTCGAACTATTGTCAATGGTAGTACTTTCGACATGTTGTTTGTCAGGTGATCGAATGTCCAGGCCTACACAGGGTTCGGTTTCTTCGCGTAGCCTCGTTAATTTGTTGTCTCTGGAGTTCTTTAGTTTGATCTTGGCTAGTTGTTTTTGATGGTGTCCATGATCGTTGCTAGAAAACCCGAGCTACCTTCCAATTTCGCGGGGCTGCCTTCTATTTTTACGATTATTTTTACTTTCTTCTCCGCTTTTCGTCCTGAGCGCTTCGATAGTGAAGTGTCTGGTGTGCTTTCTCCTCGGTATAGTGACTCGGTTGTTTCTGCTGCCACTTTCTCTCATATTTGTTTTGGCTCATTTTGCGGCGGGGAGATTGCTGAGTTGTTGTGGGCTGTATTTTTTTCTGTTCTGAGACACGTTCTCAATGCCTCTTTTCTTGCAAGGCACTGCCGAAATGGGCATCGAGAAATCTTGCAATCGGCCAGGATGGTTCCCTCCCGAGCGGCGCATTCCTCATTCTATTTTTCGCGCCTTTCTGTTCGTATAGCGTGGACTCGTCGTCGTTTCCTCCCGGATTTGACGTCTCGTCATATCTCGTGGTGGTGGTGGAGGGGGAATCTGTTTCTTCCCTCTGTCCAGGTCGTTTAGCGTTGTTCATCTGTTTTCATGTATTGCCGCCATTTTTTCGCAGCTTCAGCGGCTGTGGCTTCGGGCTAAGTTATTGTGGGTGTTTTTTAGCAGTTTGCTCTGTATTTTGTGTCTCGTAAACTCAGTATTACTCGTCCCGCATCGCTTATCTAATTTAGAATTTTCGCACCTCCCCTACTTTTGTCGTGAGGGCTCGCCACAAACCGAAGCGATGGATCTCGCTTTCTTCTGTCTTTCGGTAGACTACCTGTGCCGCTTTATGAGGTTGACCATCTGCGACTTTTAGTATTCTTGAGGCTCTGCAAGTCATTCTCACATCTCGGGGCTTCATACTATGCCTTTGAATTGTGGGCCTGCATAGGTGTCCAAGAAAACAGCTCTTACGCTGGTTTAGATCTCTTCTCTCGTTACTTTCAAATAATTGGAAACGGTTACGTGGATTCCCAATCCTCTTTCATTGGATTAGTGCGGGCGGCACTTATTTCTTGCCTTAGTTCTGTTGTTTAGTTTTATTTGTCGCGCATGCTGCAGTCTCGCGTTTAGCATCCATCCGCGTCGCCAGTGTTCGTCGGACAACGCAGGAGGTTCGACCGGGTTCAACAACAAAGTTATGTATACAGCAGTGGGGAACGAATTGTCAATCTTTTTAGGGATTGCATGCCTGCTTGTGCATGAGGTATTTTGTTTTGCACTTTGAGCGGTTTTCTTGGATTGGTTCCTATTGAACCAATCCCCATTCAGGCTTTTTAGCCAATCAGAATCCTGTGTTAGGAGTCTACTCTTCTATATACAGAACAATGGGGACAAATAAAGCGGTAAAAAACAGCTGCTTTTACATAAGGCAAGAGAAGCTGAGGTCTGAGAGGAAACCCGGCGTGTTTCTCCATCAGTCTCTTCCTACAATCCAACTACCCTCTTCTTAATTTTCCAGAAACATATACTATAATGTGACTTCTTCTGAAATTGACCGGCTCTCCATATCTTATATGGTGACATACGTGCCTCTCAAAGGTTTAGGAACCTTTAAAAAAAAAAAAAAATTAATCCTCCGTTGAAACCTAGGAAAGATGCTCCGATTGACCGCCCATACAGCTACTCCTACCGCTGCCCCCTCCCCCATACCTCACGAGTTGTGCCTGAGGGATTAGACGCAGGATGCAGCAATCTGTGAAAGGTGGACCAGCTGCCACGCCAATCCTTTCCACGTGGCCGGAGGGGAAGTCTCGGCGAAAGAGACGCACTCCACACAACACCCGGTTCCCCCAATCGAGGCCGGGCAAGGTGGGAGCCCTTTTGGCGCAGGATCCAGCCCGGCCTCGTTTCTGCAGGATTGGCGGAGCCGCGATAGCGCAGATACCTCTCCGTCCCCTCATTGGCTTAGAAGCTCTCCTTTGGAAAGTCTCCCGATGGAAGAGGAGACGAAGTGCTCATGCGGAAGCCGGCAGACTCCGAGGGGCCAGAGCTGAGGTGCTCTCTTCCTTCAATCTCTGCCTGGATTCTCTGGGGATGACCGTTAGCCGGTGGGGGAAGCCAGGCCGCAGCTCAGCCAGTCTTAGAGTTGGGGAGGCAGAGATGAGAAGGGAGGGCTAAATGCAAGGCGCGCCCGGGAGGGCAAGCGAAGCATCCCCAAAGCGAAGGGCCGGGACGGGAAGCGCTTGGCCAGCACCTGAGAAGGCAGGCTGGAAGTAGCCGCGGGCCCACCTGCGTGGGGAGGCGGAAGGGAAAGGGGGCGGCGCGCGGAACGGTTCTGCTTGCGGTAGTGAAGGGAGGTTCCTAGCGGGGGTCCGCCGGCAGGTAGGTTCGGGCAGGGCGAAGGCCTCAGGTCGGCGGAGCGAGGATGGGCGGGGAGGGAACGGAGATGGCCGAGCCCGGGGAGAGCAGCGAGGCTAGCGGCGAGGTTGGGGAGGAAGCCACGGTGCCAGCCCTCCAGTCCAATGGATTCCTGGCCGGCAAAAAGCTGGACAACGGCGGCAGCTGCGGGCCTTTGGTGACCGAGAAGGATGTGGCGGTTGGAAGAAACGCCATTTCCTTTGCTGATCTCGAGAAGTATCCAGAAGCGGAGGCGATGCTGTCTGACTGTACCGTGGGGGTGAAGCTGAGCCCTCCTCGCCTTTCCAAACGGAGGCTGGTGGTGCTGGCCGTGTTCAGCTGCTATTCGCTCGTGAATGCCTTCCAGTGGATCCAGTACAGTATATTGACCAGTGTCTTCACTCGCTACTATAATGTGACTTCTTCTGAAATTGACTGGCTCTCCATATCGTATATGGTGGCATACGTGCCTCTCATATTTCCGGCCACTTGGTTGCTGGACACCCGTGGCCTGCGTCTCACTGCCTTGCTGGGATCTGGACTAAATTGCTTGGGGGCCTGGATTAAGTGTGCCAGCGTCCAGCCAAATCTCTATCTGGTCACTCTGCTGGCTCAGATTGTGTGTTCTGTAGCCCAGGTCTTCATTTTGGGCTTGCCCTCCCGCATTGCTTCTGTTTGGTTTGGACCCAAGGAAGTGTCCACTGCTTGTGCTGTAGCTGTTTTGGGCAATCAGGTGAGTGGATAAAGAGTTTGTGGCAAGAGATGCACCGGGTAGGGATGTTGATGGATAACTTTGGTGAGAAAAAAATAGTACATTTCGATTAAAAAAAAAAAAAACTCATTTCCATTCTTAATAGTTAGATGAGCACTGATCATGCAGAACCTTGTTGGCATTGGTGATTGAAGCAATTAACTTGAATAAGCAAGGACACTTACAACTGAATAGCCTTCATATATTGAATCCAAATCCTTGCTAATTGGATTTGTATTTTCTGTATGATGCTGTGATATCAGTCGGGCATCATGTAAGTTTTCATGTTTCAGTTATAACCCTCTAATAATTACAGAACTATTAATCTAGAAATATGAGCATATTTCAAACAAAATATATTCTGCAAGAGTTTTGATATTTTAATATTCAGAAAATCAGGAACACAAATGAATATAAAATGTTATTGTAACATTCTTGCATTCTAAATATAGTTCTGCACCTTTATCCAGAAAAAATCATGTCATTTAAATATAATAAATTAGAACTGTTACTAGCTGTTGACTTCCTGATGAAAAAGCAATGTTTTTCCATTTTCTTGTGATACAGACTTTCAGGTTTATGTTGTTATTAGTTCCTGTTTAAGGGTATCACCAAGTATGTTGAGAGAAATCCAACATAGAACATATGTTTGGATTTCAAAAAAAACATTCATACAATCCCATTCAAACACTCCTGAATAACTATAATGGCCATAGGAGTATTAAAAGTATTCAAATTTTCAAGAATTGGTTATTGGTTAAAACATAAGGGAGCAGGGAGAATAGGCAATTTCATGTTGAAATGTGCGAATCAGTTTGTGGGATAGTTCAGTGGGGTGCTGGTGTAATATTATGTTCTAGAAATGAATAGGAAGGAAATGGAAATATATAATTGCCATTGTAGTATGTAATTATTTTATAATGTGACTGCTGTGTCTATAAAAAGTATAAAACTGGAAAAGGAGTACCTCAAATGATTAGGGGATTATATCAATTTTTCTGTTAGACAATACTACAGCTTTTTTCTTGAAAGCAGAAAAAAGGGTTTGTAAAGAGGTGTAAAACATATTTATGATGGAAAATGTGGGCAATAAAGTTTTCTTCCTCTCAGTATCAGAACTTTAAGTCATTCATTATAAAACAAAAATGCTAAAGAAAGTATGTCACCTTATAATGCACAATTAGATATGGTGATGGTCGCAAATTTAGGTTATTTTAAAGGAGAATTAGACAGGTTGTGGGGGGAGTTGATATGTCCATATCTATAATTCTTGGTTGCATACTAATCCCAGGGACTTAGATGTGAGAGCTTAAATAGAAGCTCTTGGGAAGAAACAGTAAATCAAGGCTATTGTCTTACTGTTTATGATTATGCATTTGAATGTATTTTGGACTGTTATATGATACCATGTTGGCTAGATTGACCCTTTCCTAATCTAATAGATTTCTTATGCTTTCAGATTTATTCTAACACAATTTTCTTTTCATTTAATAGCTAGGCACAGCAATTGGCTTTTTATTGCCTCCAGTTTTAGTTCCAAACACATATGATGACCTGAATCTTATCGGACATAATATCAGCATAATGTTCTATGGCACAGCAGGAGTATCTACTTTCCTCTTTTTATTAACAGCGGTTGGTATGTAAAACATTTCAATCTAACAACAACAATAATAAATAGTTTATAAACTGAAGTTGAGTGATTATGGAGGAAGAAATCAATGGTTGTACCAATAGTAATAGCCCTTGGAGCAATACCCAAAGCTGCCTAGATACATGGAAATTTTGAACTTATTAGGCCTGAATATCCTGACTTTGCAAAAAACCACTCTACTCTTAACTGCTTATATCAGGGGTGTCAAACTTGTGGCCCACAGGCCAGATGTGTCACATGCTGACCACGCCCACCCCCGTTTTAATGAAGGGGAAAAAAGTCTCCATACATCATGTGACGTGACAATGCATGTTTGACACCCCTGGTCTACATACTCAAATGCTACCTTAACAGCTCTTAGGTCCTTGGTTAGGATTTGAACTGTTAGGTTTTTACTAGTCCCAGATTGTGAATTGAAATAAAGATTAACAATAATAATAATACAAGAATTATGTCAATGTATTATAAATAACATTTTGTGTTTTTCCTAGAATTAGCTGTAATTACAAATTGTAACATATCTATGAGAAGATAGTAAGGAAAAGTATAATGGGATGTTTAGGTTAAGAGGACTAAGAAGCAAATTGAAGGAAAAGTAAAAGAATTACCAGAATTGTACTAAAATATGACCAGAAGAATTATGGAGTTAGGATAAACAATGGAAAATACTACAGTATCCAAGGAGGGATTGCAAAATCTGAGATCCTATGAATATAAGAACTTGCAACACTTGATGAATGAGGAAACCTCAATCAAAAAAAAAAAAGATTGTATCTGATAGTATTGAAGAAAAAAAACCTGATACTAGCTTTGGAAACATAATATGGCATTAATGCTGTTGTTGGTCACTGTAGTTCTATCGTTAGAAGTATAGAATAACACAACTATGGTGCAATTCCTTTGCCGAGCTTTGGCAAATTCAAGACAATGAAGTGACACATATTCTCAGGTTTCAACTGCTCATTAGAATGCATGGTTACGTGAGCAACTGACAATCAAAATTGGGAAAATAAATGACTTAAATTCTAGTAAGCAAGCTTCCTCATAAAAGGTTGGATGCTACAGCTTCTGACACTGTTAAAAATCTTGTTTGTTTTAAAAGAGCAAGTTTTATTTTCAAGGACGGGAGTGGTTCAGCATTCTTCGTTGCCATTCTTATAATTCTCAAGATGAAGAGGATGGCTAGGCATCAGAGAATTTTAGGAACCTCAGTTGGGAAGGGAAGCTTTTTAGACAAAGATCCTTTGCTCATTACATATGAAAAAGGGAATTTGTTCTGTGATACCTACAGGTAGTCCTTGATTTACGACCAAATTGAGCCCAAAATTTCAGTTGCTAAGTGAGACAGCTAAGCAAGTTTTGCCCCATTTTATGACTGTTTGGTTTCCATAGTTGTTAAATGAATTGCTTCAGTTCTTAAGTTAGTAACGGTTATTAAGTGAATCTTTGACTTTGCTTGTCAGAAGATCTCAAGTGATCACATGACCCCAGGACACTGCAATTGTCATAAACATGGCTCAGTTGTCAGGCGGCTGAATTTTAAACACATGACCATGAGGTGTCTCAGCTGCCTCTGAACTCCAAGCAGTCACAAAGCAGATAGTACTCTTTTGATGTCGTCACATTTCAGCTTTAATTTGAGCAGTCAGGATTAACAGCAGCAAAAATGGGAAACCTGTGAAAAGCCAGAGTTTAGAGCTAACGTCTCTTAGTGCTTTAAATACTTCCTTTGTAAACAACCCTGGGTTAACCAACATCTGCCCCCTCCTAATACCATGCCCTCCTAATATCGTGTTGCCATCCTGCTTTTCCTTAAGGCTAGGTCCCACTGGCCGACGGATGCAAAACATATGCAAAAAGGACACAGTGGATGAGCAAAATTTTGGGGGTGGCTCCATCTGTTGTTATCCCGCGTCAAAAAGTGGCCGCAAATTTGCATAAAACAGAACAGAAAAGAACGGAAAGGAACGGACATGGGTAGTATGTAGCGGGGATGTTAAGCGGATGTTCACAGGAAGCCTAGCGGATGGAGCAAAGAATGACACATCCAAATGGCTTCCGGGGGAGAATTGCGAAGGCGGACACATAGCAGAAGGGGCGGATGCGTAGCGGATGACGCGGATGCATCACAGACGCCTATAGGAAGCAAAGCGGATGCATAGCGGATGTATATCGGATGTAAAGTGTTCACTGCGCATGAGGGGAGTATGAATTGTGTCAGCTCCGCGGATATAAAAAGATGCGCTCGCACGCAGTCAGCATTCAGAGGAAAGATGTGCTGCACATACATCTTCGAATAACAGCATGGTTCATCACAGTTGGGGAAGAAAAGAAAGCCGTGCCTATCCTGCAGCGCCTGGCAAGAGGACAGAACACATCCCCCCCGGCATGACTCTGAAGGCCTGGTGCTTCCTGCTGGTGCTGCTGGTGGTGCTGCTGGTGATGCTTATACTGCTGGCTTTGGCTGGTGCTCTGCTGGTGCGGTGCTATTGCTTCTTGCTACTGCTGCTGCTGTGGTGGACCAAGCCCAAGGCCCTCAAAAGCCCTGCTGCTCAAAGCCCCTGAAGGCCCTGCTGCTGAAGGCCCTCTGCTGAAGACCCACCAGAGGAGCGAAGAGGCAGGTAGAGAGAAGGGAGAGAGGAAAGAACAGTACACGCGTTCTAGAGGACCATGAGGAGGAGGTGCTGGAATGGCTGAGGGAGAACAAGTACCTCTGGAGAAAAGGGCCACAGACTCATCGCAAATCGACTCAAGAAGAAAACGAGAGCTTGGAGAGTACAAGCTAGAGAGCCTGGGCTACACTGGCAGACTGTAGCACTGGGATGATCGGAAGACATGCATACCTGGATGGCAAGCTACACCTCAAGAAAATCGGCTAGGCCGCTGTCAAGCTCACTGACGCGGGAGATGTACCTCATGGCCAAGTGCAGCTTCCTGGAGGGTGAGGTCCGCCACCGAGAGCAGCCCTCGACACCTCTCCCTCAGACACGCCACAGAGCACAGTCCTCTTCCAGTCCGGAGAAACAGCTACACTGTCTCAGCAGGTTCTTTCGGAGGGCCCACGGCAGAAGACCCCCCCCGACAGCTTGCACACTCGGCCATGCCGGAACTTGGATGACACCTTCACAAATGGAGGAAGAAGCACGCATTGACCATCAGAACCATACGCACCCCACCCCCCAGCCTCCCACAGAAAGCGGCAGAGAGGCGACTGAGGCCAGCACCCTGTCCTGTTGGAGATCAAGTGACACAATCAAGACCAGGCACAACACTTCTGCTCCTGCTCAGCTGGCCATAGCGACTACCATCCCGGACCGGAAGCCTTCATTCAACAGCAATGAGATCAACCCCAATGGACACCTGCTGAGGCCCAATACTGCAGTGGAGAAGCAAAAGATAAACAAGACAGCACTTCTGCACAACCCCTCAAGGCCCAGCCTGAACCTGCTCGACCAGTCCAGGTCTGCTCCCCACCCCAGGTGATTCGACCAGCCTTCCAACGGCTTTCAGCAGCCTCACCACGCCTCCAGGCTACGACTACCGAGGAACTTCCGACAAGCAGAAACACCCCCTAGTACGGCAGGCCATGCGTCATTGCATGCAGCACAGACGCCACACCTCGCAACTGCAGACAGACAGCCCCACTAAACTCCTCCTTCCTCCACCCCACAGCCAAGCCCGTCAACAACAATCTGTCATCAGTCTACGTGGCCTGACATCCCAGTCCTTGAGAAGGGCCTCTCACCTTAATACGGACTTCCTGAACATTGCATCTCGCTTGTACTCTCGGGCCAACACCCCATGGCGCCTCAACCAGCACTCCCGCCACAGCCACCTTCCATAATCCCTGGCCCGCTTAACATGAACCATGACATGCCCAGAGTACTGAGAATATTGCCAGAGACTGAGTTGTTACCTGTATTTATACTTTGCTTAAAGCAACTTAGCTTGTTCATTTGCTTTTTAATAAAAGTATACAGTTTATTAACAAGCCAGTTTATTAATAAAGGTATCTTTGCTTAACACACATTGCATTTTTTACTTAAGTGTTGGTGAAAACTGAAAAAATGGTTAATTCCTTCTGCATGCTTGTGATGGTAGGATGTGTGGGATAAGCGTAAGATAGCTGTGGGATAGGATAACCCCAGTGCAAGCAAGTGGGCTGTATGGTCACCCTCCAGCTGCCACACATTGGCCCTATTTTAATTTATTTATTCACTGACAACACATTCAAAATAAACAAAGCTCTTATATTATGCTCCATCAGTAGGGTCACTCAACATACACTGGCAGATATCATATGTAGAAGCAGCTTCAAAAGGGAAAAGCAATAACCAATTAACGCATCATCATCCTGTCTTGCCAGTCCACTGCTCCAGCTAGGGAGTTGCACCAGTGTCTCAGTAGGGTTGCGGCTGCTTCTTCCTTCAGGTGAAAGCTCTGTTGGGCCTTGTACATCCACAGTGTCTATCAGGTTAACGTCCTGTGGCCTCCATTCACCGGGCTCATGTCCCCATTCCCTTGTTAAGGTCCACAAGTATGTTTTGCACACTGGGTAGTGGGTGCGGATGAGTTGTGCAGGATGCAGCACGCTTCCATGATGCTGCTCCAGTCTCTGGGTGATGTGCATGGTGGTGAGAGTACCTGAAACCTGCCAAGGCGTTCTCCCACCACCCGCCTTGTCCGCAGCCTGTAGTTGAAGATCCTCTCTTCATGGGTGAGGTATCTTGAACTGTAGGGCTTCATGGGTAGGTTCTGAGGGGAACCGGAGTACACACCCCAGCTGACTGCGTCGATGGCAGCAACCTCTTGTGTGTCACTTGGGTACGGGGGTCTGGATCTGGAACCACCCTGCCGGATGGGTTGCGTTTCCCGCCCCTCCTTGAGGTCACCTGGCGTTGTATACCTGGGGCCTCTGAATGCTGACCGTTGCCCTGCAGCACTCGCTGTAACACCTCGAACCTTGTGTCGCAACATACCCTCGGCGAAACGGCATGATGGCTTACGACAGCCCTGGTGTTGTCACCGTGGTCTCCTGGTTTGGCTGGACGCTTTGCACGGCCTAACGCTTTCCCCTCTATGGCTGCCAACGGTGGTGTGGAACCGTTCCCCTCTGATCGCCACTGTGCTCAATACCTTCACTACAGCCTTCCGTGTGGTGGAAGCACCTGGCGGAGGCTTCCTCACCGTACTTCTTCGAATGCTGGCCTGTCCCACTTCTCCTGACGCACTTTGCTTGATGGTGGTTGTGTGGCACCCTGCCAGGGCATACTGATGTTTTCTGTTTGTGGTTCAGAAGGCGCAGGTGGTGCAGAGTCAGTGCGCATTTCAGTGCCAGGGTCCCAGGTTGGGACGGAAGTTGGTTGTTGGCTTGGTCAACCTGGGTCTTCAACGACGCTCTACAATTTCGTGCAAACATTGGCTGGTGGCATCCTCAATGAGTGCTGGAATGCACAGGGGTCTTCATTCCTTCAGTCTCCACATCAGCTGTCATACAGTCCAAACTCCATTTTTCTCTCCGATCCATCTTCGGACCCACACAGCATCTTGAACGTCTCCTTCTTCTCCTTGTGTAGAAAAGGGTGAAACATCTGAAGAGGGCTTGGGTTCTGGTGTTGGAATGATGGCAGCTACCAATAAAGGACTGTGTTATGAATCCATGGTGGAGACAATGGATATGTGGAAGAGCAAGACAAGGGGTGAAGAGGTTCTGTACACCACGGCTGCTGGACTCAATACTGAGATCCAGGTGATTTCGCTCCCCCTTTTTACAGGAAATATCGGTTGTCGCCTAAGGTGTTCTTTCTTCCAACATACTCTAGGCAATACTCCAGACATACTAAATATCCGAGATAAACATCCCATATACACGTGTTTTGTCCGTTTTAAATGCTTTATATATGAGATGCATCCACTTAGGCATCCTTTCTAGTTTCGCCGTGCTACTACGCTGTGTGGACATCCGTATAACTTTCATTCCTCCTCTTTCCCGTTTTCAGCTGGAGGCGGATGATGAGTTCGAGGATGTCCAGAAGAAATGCCGAGAAGGATACAGGCGGATGTTTTAACAGATGATACGGACATTAGAACATTTGTTGCTTCGTATAATGTCCGGGCGGATGTAACATTGTACGTGCGGAAGTTCATCGCTCAAAAAAGTTTTGTGCAGGCTCAAAACTTCTTGCGTGGATGAAATCTCAGTGGACGGATGCTTGGACGGATAGAACGATATGAAACACGTATACAATGAGTAAACAACGGATGCATCGCGTTTTCCTACGGATGGCAAGCTTTTTTGTCCGTTTTACATCCTCTTTGCATCCGTTGGTGCAGTGAGACATGGGCTTTATCCTACCCCTTAATCACCACTGTGCTTCTATGCTATCTAATTCCCCCTAACCCATTCCGCAGTCTATCCCACCCCTGTGCTCCCTGTGCCGTTCCCAAACGTTGCAAACAGCCACAGTCACACAAATTTAGCCCCATGCAGTACAGGTTATCGCAGCCTCCCAGCCATTCCACAGCAGTTCTGTCACAGTGAAAAGTCAGGATCGCCAGGTCTTCCCTCTTCCCGAGCTCCTGGGCAGCCATAGCTTGCTGATGGCTCTGGAACAAAACAGAAGGCATGCATAGCATGCTGTGGCTGCTGATGTCACCCCCTCATGTGCCCTGTTGATGTGTCGCGCTCCAGAACAGGTTGGAAAGCATCCGGAGCCCGACAGGTGCTGCAGTAGTCATAAGTGAAAAACTGTCATAAGTCACTTTCTTCAGTGCCATTGAATGGTCATTTAACAAACTGTTGTAAGTCAAGGCCTACCTGTACTTTTAACACACTGACTTTCCAGTTTTATAGTGACTGAAGTTCCAAGTTATCCCAGTGTCTGTGGAAACATATGAATATTCTTCCTTTATTATATTGGTAATTTATTACATATGAAGGTGCATGTAAAATGGTTCCATCATGAGAAAATGTCACATACTTAATATGTTTTTATTTTCTCCCTAGTGTTCAAGGAAAAACCCAAATATCCTCCAAGTCAGTCTCAGGCTGTTCTCCTGGATCCATCTCCAAAAGATCACTCCTATAAACAATCAATAGTCAGTTTGTTCCGGAATGTTCCTTTTATTCTTTTGCTGATAAGCTATGGTAAGCATTTATTTAACTTATTTAAAGATGTTTGTACCAAACATTGTGTTGTTTTTATAATCTGGCTTTTTTCTTGTACTTTAGTGATTCATTTGTGAAGAGATATTTATTAAATTGATATGCCACCCATCTTCCTATTGAGTTATGGAATTGCTTTTATAAATTCTTATATAAATTTTTAAATTATTAATATTCATGTTAGAAACATGAGGATTAAAATTTCACATGTAGTTGATTCTGTTATACAGATATTATTCAATTTAAGCATGTACAGTGCACTCCATACGTTCAGTTCTGAACCTGTATTAATATTGTTGAACTTTTGAATTCTGTGGTATATAATGTTTAATTGTTCAAAAATAAGGTAATGGATTTTGAAATACAATGTCTATAATTATTTAAATATTTGTGGCACTAAAAGACAAATGTAGCAAAATTGCTTCCTCTGTTTGTAGCATTTTTCAAGAAATTTCAACAGGTTTTATACCATTCATAATGTGACAGCAGTAGTATTTGCAGCTAAGAACATAATGTAAATTCTGAGGTTTGTCCTGATACCTTTCGGCTGTTGCTGATGAAGGAGCAAGTGAGCTGTAAGAATGTCCAGTGATGTAGCTATGTTTATACAATTCTCTCATATGAGAATGGGGAGCTGTCACTATTCTGTATAATTCTGTATATACTATTCTGTATAATTTGGAATATTGTGGCAGACCTGACAAGATCAACAGTCATTCCATGCCTCTCTCTTTGGACCCCATGATTCATAGATTTACTGAGCCAAGGATATACTGAGGAGCTGGTGAATAATGTGAAATTGGAGTTGACAAAAGTCTTGGGGCATTAGACTCTTGAGTCTAATATCATGTAGCCATAAGACCATTTGAAGACTACTTTTTTCAGTAATTCTTCCCTGCCCCCTCCAATTTTGCCTATGATAAAAATGATGAATGGAATTAGATTTCACTTCTACTTGTTCAGCCTTCCCCATAGTTAATTGACTGTTTGGGTATCCCCCTTTCAATGTGCTATGCAATGCTTCTGTTTATAAGTCTGTCTTGATGGCAAGGAGGAGATGAGGCCATCCAGGGCAAAAAGATATTGTGGGGTCCCAGGTTTCTGTTCCTTTTCAGGTAATTTAGTCTTCTGAAGAGTAACTTGTTCTGTGTTTTATGAGTTTGGCTTCGTTTAATTTCTGTAACAATGGCAATACTTTTTATTTCATTGCAGGAATTATGACTGGAGCCTTTTATTCAGTGTCAACTCTACTAAACCAAATGATATTGACTCACTATGAGGTAAATTTTTATAGCATTTGTTGAGCCAAAATCAGTGCCCCACTTGTTTTGTCCTTGCAAATTCTGATTTGTACAGGAGTTAAGCATGCAGTATGTGGGAGATCTGACATTAGGTAAAAGAATAATAGCTTGATACACTGATTATGGATTTATTTTTACCTCAGATAAAAAGGATAAAATTTGTAGAAGGAATAAAAGGTGGGCTTGTTACTCTGAGAATCATAAAAAAAATGAGCATTTCATCTTCAGATCTTTGAAAGTTCTGTCTAAAAATAACAGTTTTGTAGATTTAGATTGCCTCTATTTCCTTATTTTTTTTTAATAAATCCTTAATAAAATTGGTAATAGAATAATCTTTAATTAATTTTTTACAATTGGAAGACCTACCTATTTACACTACTTGAAAATGGGCTGTAAACTAAAATTATGGCTGTACATATAGTGTCCGCTCCCAGGCTGCAATATTTCTTTTACTATTGCCGTATTTTAAATTTACTTATGCTTGCTATTCGCCTATCAAAATGATTGATACATTTTACTAATTTTTTATGGATTGATTTTTTTGAACAAGTGAATTAGAATGAACTTGCTTATTCATTTCATAATTATGTAATTTCATAATTACATTACATAAAGGGAGAAGAGATAAATGCAGGTAGGATTGGCCTCACACTTGTGGTAGCTGGAATGGTTGGCTCTATTATTTGTGGCTTATGGCTGGATCATACCAAGACATACAAGTAAGTATATAAATGGGAATAGCAAATGTTTAAATGCATATGTTATGCTTTAGTTATAATATGAAGGTTGAGTAGTTTAATAGAGGTCAAAAGACTGATTACAAAATATATAGGGAGCATAATTCTGTCTTTTGTTAATTAGTTGAAAGTGTTTGTGTATGTGTCAAGAGAGAATTAAGTTTATGAGAGGTCCTTGCTGAACTCTGAGCTCAGTAACTTTCTCAGTATTAGTCACTGTCATTGACTAGCACTGATGATGTTACTTAGTTTGGGTAATAAAATGCCTGCAAGAAAACAAGCTCAGAGAGTACCAAGGATCCCTTACATCAACCCTGTGCTACAGATATTCTCCTTTATTAGAATTATGTTTAACTAACCATTTTTGGAAAGCTTCTGGCTATAATTCATACCTCATTTTTTGGTTTTGGGCAAAGGACCAGAATTTCTTGGTTAGTTCTAAGTGGAATCTCTGATTTCATCATTGCCAGGAACTTTGTGCCAAAGATCATGCCACAAGAGAAATAGCAAAGATGAGAGAAGTTTGCTTGACACCCCCATTGATAATATCAGGATCATAGACATTTTTCTGAACATAACATTTTAATTAGATTTCTGAAGCATTTTGTCTTTCTTTAAAAACAGGTCATGTGTACAGAAATTTCAGGCTGTTAAGAGTAAGACTGTTTCAGGTGGCAATGGCCTGTGTATCATGCAGACCATATTACATATCTGTACTGTTTGTGTTTCTCTAGGTTGTTACAGTTTTATAGTAATAAGCACCTTTTGAGTCTTGAAATCTGAGAAAACTGTTTTTACAAATTTTAAAATTTGATAATAAAGCTAGTCCTCGGATTACATCTAGTTCAATGACTTTTCAAAGTTATTTTAAATGAGGGGTGTGTGATGACTAGTCATTGAAGTTGTGGCATTGTAGTGTTTCTACAACCATGTAATTGTGATTTGGGTGCTTGTTGTTAGCTGGCTTGCATTTATGATGGTTGCAACATCCCATCATCATTTGTGAGCTTTTCTGCCTACTTCCCACGAGCAAAATTGGCAGGAGGTCGCAAGTTGTTTTAAGTAAATTGCTCCTGCTCCTGCTAGGTGACAGGGTGAGTGGTACCTGATTAAACTTATGCCAAGCTGTAGCATCCCCCTTCCTTGCTTGCACTCACACCATGCCATAGTATCTACCTCCCACGTGCACCACAGCACTTATCCGCTACCTGTCCACATGCCATACATCTCACTGGCCTGCCAGCCTGCTTGCAAAAGCTTGTTGTGAACTTCTTGCTGGCTCCCCATTGACTTTGCTTGTTGGAAGCCAGTGGTCAGTTGCAAGCTGCAGTCACATGAGGTCCTTCTTAGCAATTTAATGATGGCACAGGGATTGTTAGGATTGCTATTGCTAAGCATTGCAGTCACACAATGTCACACTTTAGGAGCACATCATAGAAATTTACAACAGAAATTCCAGTCCCAATTACTCTACTCTGTTAGGTGGCAAAAGAAGGCAATGACAGATTGCTACTGAAAATGTACATTTTTATTTGAGCTCTGTGTAATGAAGTATTAGTAAAAATGATTTGTGTTTTTTTTTCTACAGACAGACCACACTAGTTGTATACATCCTCTCTTTTGTTGGGATGGTCATATTTACATTCACTCTGAACTGTAGAAACCTTCTAGTTATATTTGTGACAGGTGGAGTACTTGGGTAAGGCTTTATGCAATAAAATATACTGCAATGCTAATTCAGGAATATTAAATTTGTATTTTGTTTCATGTAACAAAGTGCTAATTTTCTAATTGATGGAATATGTTTCCATCAAAGGTGGATTTTTGTAACTGGATTTTCAAATTATTGGAGTAAACTAGAAAATTCATTGTAGGTTATCCTAATAAATACTGAAGAACAATTTTGATACTAATCGTAGGAATTATTGCTAATTTGCACTTTGGCTTTTTATGTCAGTTTCTTTATGACAGGTTATCTGCCCCTTGGTTTTGAATTTGCTGTGGAAATTACATACCCAGAATCAGAAGGCACTTCATCAGGGCTTTTAAATGCTTCAGCACAGGTAATGAGGAATATTTTACTAGAGTTTTGGAGTTTTGAGTTCAGATAACTTTATATCTTCAGTAATGCTGTTTTCATAAATAGGTAATTAGCCAAGATTAAGGAAACAACTTTCAGAAAGCTTTGCAGAACATAGTAATTATACAATTTTCCTAAAGCTTGCAGCATCTCAATTGAAAATATTTAGAAAATAGCGTATACGTTATAACAATTGCATTACTATGCAAAAAAAAAAAAATCACAAAAAAATATTTGTCCTTTGCTGAATTTGCTGAATTTATATTGGCACTGTGGAAAAATGGATTCGGGGTTACCCAGTCCATTGTAATTATTTTTTCCTCATATCTCTGTTTGCGTTTGGAATCCAAAATAATACTTTTTTTTTGACTAAGCTATTTTCCATTAGAATGGCAGGGTAATTCTGGGATGAGTTTCTCCCCCTCCCCCAATTGAATAAATTTGCAGGCCATGAATAGTACACTTTTAATATGAGAACACGCTGTTCTTTTCTGAAAGTAGCACGTAAACAAAATCCCACTTATGGGGCACAGTTGGAAATAAAATTGGCAGAGTTCAGGGAACTCAAGGAGAACTGGCAAAGTTAAATTCTGACATGTGTTCTTATAAACAATTACAGATATTTGGGATCGTTTTTACGTTGATCCAAGGAAAGCTTACAACAGTTTACTGTCCTCGTGCTGGAAATATTTTTCTCTTTGTGTGGATGTTTATAGGTATCATTTTAACAGGTAATCACTTAACTTTATATCAAATCATGTTTTTGTTCTTTATAGAAAAATTGTGAATATGAAATCTGTCCAAAGGTTGAAGTCATTTTTGTTTATTTGAAACTGTAAAACTCCTTTTATTCCCCCAAAACATACACATATCTTACAAGAATAAAAACACAATGCATCATAATGGTAAAGCAAATAACAATTTGTAAACATTTTAAATATGATAACAGTAAAGGAAGAGCAATAAGAAACATGATCTTTAAGAAATATCTAAACTCAGATAATGCCCGAGGCTTTGAAAATCATTAAAGGCACACAGACTTACTTCTAAGCAGTTTCCTTTATTGTTCCTCACCTACAGACAGAAATCTCACCCAAATAAAACTAGTATCTCCTTAAAATATACTCTGAGAACTTCTAGGAAGGAGCTATTCTGATCCTCTTTCTCCCAACCAAACTATCTAAACTTCATTGTCTCTTGGTCCTTTGGAATGCAACTTCTCCCTTCTGGGAATCCAGACAATATTCCATCACAAATATTTGTAGAATCTGAGGGAATTGTAAATCTTAGCTTCTTATAGTAATTATATAGTAGATCCCAAAGGTAATACATTAGATTTATTTAATAGTATAATAGAATATAAAAGCAATATTGCTGCATACTTTCAACAAGCTTTGGTCATGATATTACATATCACCTAGATAGACAGATGATAGACAGACAGACAGACAGGGTTTTCATTGGAAAGAATAAATTAAATTATACTGAAGAATAAAGCTACTTACTCTAATCATTACCTTTAAATTATTTTCTTCTCTAAAGTTAGCAATAATTAGCTTTTACCAAACTCCAAGAGGATCAAACAGTAGAGGTATCTGGAGTGTCTTCTACAAATGGAAAGTTGTGGAGTAGAATGAGTTCTCAACATAACATACGTTCCAGAAAAATGTTTTCATTTAGTTGTTCAATCAGTTTGAATACTACTTATCTACATCAGTTCTACTTTCATTGCACTACAGTGGCTGCTGTTCAGTTCCCATGTTATCTTGATATCATCACTCCACCCATCACCAAAATATCCTTTCCCTGATCTAGATTTGCACTTTTGATTAATATGTTTTAGTATTTACTCATATAATTATTTCTCAATTCAGAAATATCTGAAAAATATTTCAATAAAGCAAGTATTAGATATTCTGCAGAAGACTTCTGACATTAATGTATTGGTGTCTGTAGGACAATTAACAAAGCCAAACTTAAAAAAATCACAGCAAATGTATTTGAATTGATATTTAATACTATCTCTTTTTTAGCTTTAATTAAATCTGATTTGCGAAGGCACAATATAAATTCAGGGATTGTAACTGTGGACATTAAATCTGTAAGTAATTTTAATATTTAAATTTATTGTTGTGATTATAAGTTTAATTCACTATCATATTGTCAGTTCTTTTGAGTAAATTAAAAAAAAATATTTTATGAACTTTGCAACTTTTTTTGTTTAATGTTTCAAAACCTAATATATTATTTACTGTTTCTGAAGACCTTCCTGTTTATCCAATTTTTATCTCAAATCTGTCTGCAGCATATGAGGAAGAGAGACCACTGAGAAATCGAAAGAATGCAGGATAATATAATTATAGAAAGCATTCTCTTCCTCTGAGTTGGAACTTAACAAATATTCAATTTCCTCCTGGAAATTCAGTAGCTATCATGTTGCGTATTTTAAAATGACAAACAGCACTGTAATATTTCTTGAAGTCATTACCAATTCTTTCACTATATACATATTTAAACTGCCATTATGTAACTAATTATCAGTGGGTTATGTTCCATAGATAAGGGACCTAACCCACTAATAACTCAAATTTTTCTTTTAATTATTTTCTATAATTATTTATATTGGAGTACATAGTGATCCCCAAAGCCAATAATTGGGCTGTTTAGTCTTAATATATAAAACAATTGCAAGTAATATGATACATTTTTGGAAGGCAAATGTTCATTTGCGTATCAAATGAATGTATATTCATTTGTGTATAAATATTAGGTATAATATGTTAATATTTAAATGTATGGTAAAACTTGATTTGGAGCGTTCTAATATAGATGACAGTATGACTTATTTGCATTTAATACACATTCCTACCAACTGAACTTTTTACTAATTAATGTTAATTCACCTCATTTTCAAAAGGATTTGGACAAAACATAGTATAGTGGTACCTTGGTATTTGTTTGCTTTGAAACTCATTGAACTTGGCACTCAACACATTTTGACATGAAAATTTTATCCCAGACTCATCGTTTGTTCATTATTTGATGTGCAAGCTGGAACTTGTCGTTGGTTGCCTTGTGACTAATACATTATTTCTTAAGGGAATTTTGTTTTGTGTACTTCTCACCCCCCATCTGTAACAATTAACAATGAGTACTGAGGTACCTCTGTATATACTTTCATTCTTCTGAATGTTTCACTGGAATTTAGGGAATACCCTCTTTTTTAAACTCTGATAATATTCCATGCTAGCTTCTTATTAAATCTGTTTTCTAAATCTCCTATGTTCTGAATTGCCTTTTATTTCCTTGACAGATACCCATTGACAGTCCGATTGAAGATGAAAATAAAACATCAAGAAACAAGACAGAATCAAACATGAAAAATGAAAAAACACTACAATTGGCAACTGTGTTATAATAAAAGAAACTTAATGGACAATCACAAAAACTATGAGCCTAGAAATTGTGCTGAATGGCAGCAGTTAGCAGTGATTGTACAACTAGATAAAGATTGTATACACTTAATGAACACATTTTCACTTTAAAATTGTAATTTTCAACAATTGTTTTTTCAGTGATAAAATTCCCAGGAATATTCCATTTTTTATTTGGAAGTTGTGCACTTTCATAAAACATATTATGCTGTAAGTGATAAATTAGAATCTCTTTTTTCAAAATCTGTGCCACCAGCTAATCCACACTTGGAATTCTCATATAGAATGTGAGCCGTGAATAGTTTGATATCAATTAAAACTTGGTTTTTATTTGAAATACTCAAAATTGCCCTTCCTATAGGAGGGCACTGTCTTTAGTACAATAGACAGTATAAGAAATTCATATTTTTGGATGTGTTATACTGTAAATCCTGGATTTTGCCATTTTTTTTGGCTTTGAAATCTTTTTGTTATGAAACACAAATGAGTGAATGGTAAACTCTCAATTTCCATGTAGTATTTTATATTCTAAGTTATTGAAGACGAAGGCCTTCTGAATTTTTGATTACAGAACTAGATATTCATGGTTCCTTAATTTTTTTTACATTCTGAAAATGAACATCTTTTTGTATTACATGAATCACAAGAAAGTATTGCCATATCATACAAAGGCATATGCATGCCATTGTGTTCTTTACATCACTTTGTGAATTTGTGAAAAGTAAATGTAGAAGAAAACTTCTGGCAAATAAAATATAAAATAAGACAGAGCTCACAATGGACTCTATACATTAGGACTCTATAAATTAGTTAGGAATGTATGTAGATTTAAAATAACTCTACTACTTAACAAAAAGATTTACATGATATGGAAACTTGACAGTGTTTTCAGCCTATTAGTTTGACAGAAATATTTTGTGTACACTTAAGGAGAATTACTGTATGTTTCATAAATGTTCTCATGTCCTTTGGCTTACCTGGAAGTAAATCAAGATAAACCTTCAAATCTTTTTTACCTTTAGAAGAAGGGTGAAAGCAACGTTCCCTCTAATTTTCTATGTGTCTGAGCAAACACATCAACTCCTTGAGCGGTCCCTTGGATCACTATGAGCAACATCAAGACGTGTGCACTGTGGTGAGGCCAGTAT
>BHFT01001575.1:0-57408 GCA_004320025.1 Laticauda laticaudata
GCAAATTTGGGGCACTTTTGAGAGCAGATAACAACAGATGGAGCCACCCCTGAAATTTTGCTCGTCCGCTGTTTCCTTTTTGCATACGTTTTGCATCCGTCAGCCAGTGGGACCTAGCCTTAATCAGGAAAGGCCTGTTTATTGTTATCCAAAAGTTGCCAGCAAACAGATAGCAAAAAGAAGGAAGAGAACATTAGAAATCTAGGGCTAGAATAAAGGATCTAGAAGAATAAGTGGGATGAAAAGATAAAACATCTTAGAAATTTGTACTTTATCTCCAGCTTAGTTTCAACTACAACCATGGAATTCCTCATATATGCTTATGATGTCTGCTTGATGAGCCCTACTTTCTGATGCAGACTAATGCATGGGTTCAATTCTCCTAATATTTAGTTGAAACATGATATGTGAAACATGGAGTGAAGCAGATATTTTGTGACAGTAACTTAGTAGGTAAGCGACCTTGTACCAACACCCAACAAGGCTAATCTCTGATGCTTTCCCTGGGATGCAGTAACTTGAATAACAGTTTTTCATAAATCTTGCAAATAATTACTGGATATGTTTTTGCTAAAGCAAAGCCTGTCTGCAAATTGAGTACTCTAATGGCATCCACAAAAAAGGGGAAGAGGGAGCCATACTTTCTCTTCCCAACCCATTTGAGGCACTTTTAAATCAGGGATGGATGGTTTACATTTCATTACTGAATTTTCTTGCATCAATGCCTTCTGAAAGCTATCATGCATTCTCCCCTACTTGCCATATTGACCCAATAAATGATTCCTCTAAGGCTAAGGCATCACTAACAAATCAGCAAGTATACTCTAGATTGATTGGGGCTGCTGAGAAATTGTGACTTGCAATTAAGTCTTAAACACATGATTAAACACATGATTTACCTTTTGCAAATTATGATCCCCAGGGCTTTTGCAAGCGTGACACACTGTCAGTGGATGTCTCTGTATCCAGCCTTTTCTTGTAAGCCTGTGAAGAAGGTTTCCATCAGCCTTTAGTGTTGTGGCACAGGGGTCTGGCCTTGTTTCTGAGACTGCCATTTATTGTTCATCCAGTCCTAGCTAACATCTAGGTGCTATCTTATTGTTGATTTGAACAGAGAAAGAGAAGAGAGAAAAAGCTCTGTAAATATTTTTTTTATTCTGATGTCAGGTTTTCTTTGCAGCATAAAATAAGATTTATACTTATTTTTTCATATATAATGGTGAAATATTGCTTTAAAGATACTATTTTACCATTGGGAAAAAAGATTATTAGAAGAAACATAACTGAAGGTTGACTCATGCACAAAGATGGGAACATTTGTCACTGGAGCAATTTTAGATTTCTCATGTATGTTCATATGTCACCTTTGATTTTCTTTAGGAGGCAACTCACAAGTTCTGAATCACTAAATTCAATAAAAAAAATGCTGCAATATGAAGCTGTAAACAAAGTTTTCAAATGGGATCAAAACCTTTGCTAAATGGAATTTACCTGAGAATATATTATCAAAACTCAGTAACAGCCAGCACAAGGTTATTTAACCTGGGCTCAAAAGCTAAATAAGGTTAGACTTGAACAGAGGCCAAAAAGGAATTTTGAAGCTATAGACTAGAATGCAAAATGTGTTTGCGTACATGATGCGTACATGATGATAATGGCAATCTGATTTTGTTACTGCCACCAAAAAGGGCACACAGTTGTACCCAGGCATGTCAAGCTCATGTACCCAAGCATGTCAATTTAAGGGCATCTTTACCTTTTTATACTACTAAAACTCTCATTGTATTCATCTGTTTTTCTGTTTGTACCCTCAGGTTAGCCCAAATAATACATTATACCACAATTTTTGAAGCAAGGTTCTTAAATCTGCTAACTTAAAGAATGCATTAAAATTAAGTATCAATTAGACCCATGGAATTGGAATTTTCATGATGTTCAGGCCAGCTTTATTGCTTAAACTGTGGCTGCTCCATGGTTTCTATGGGCATGTGATTGTGGTATCCAATGTTCCCTGCCAGCCTCCCACAAACAATGTCAATGAGGAAGTCAACAGAAAGTCAGCAGTCATTCCTGTTCCCACTGCTTTCTTGCTAAAGGCTAGGTCCCACTGGCCGACGGATGCAAAACGTATGCAAAAAGGACAGAGCGGACAAGCAAAATTTCAGGGGTGGCTCCATCCGTTTTTATCTGCTCCAAAAATTGCCCCAATTTTGCATAAAACTAGAATGGAATTAGCATACTGGAAAGGAATGGACGGGGGTAGTATGTATTGAGGATGTAAAGTGCGATGTTCGTAGGAACCTAGCGGATGGAAGCGGATAGTACACATCTGAAGGCTTCTGGGGAGAATTGCGGAGCTTGATGCGTAGTGGAGGAGCGGATGCGTAGCGGATGACGCGGATGCATCACGGACGCCTATAGGATGCATAGCGACGTGCATAGCGGATGCAAAGCAGTCACTGCGGCATCGCGGGGAGGATGAATTGCATCAGTTCGTGGATATAAAAGGATGCAGCTCGCAAGCAGTCCAGCATTCAGAGGAAAGACGTGCTGCCAAAGACATCTTCGAATAATACCATGGTTCGTCAGTCATGGAGGAAGAGAAAGCCGGTGCCTACTTCCTGCCAGCCCTGGCAAGAAGACAGAACCACGATCCCACCCCCTGGCACCTGACTCTGAAGCTGCTTGGTGCTTCTGTTGCTGTGGTGGTCTGGTGGTGGTTGCTGCTGCTAGTGCTTCCCCTGCTGGTGCTGCTGGTCCTTCTCCGGTTGCTGCTGCTGTGATGCTGCTAGTGCTTCTCCTGCTGGTGTTGCTGCTGCTGGTGCTTCTCCTGCTGGTGCTGCTGGTGCTGCTGGTGCTGCTGGTGCTCTGCTGCTGGTGTTGCTGCTGCTTGCGCTGCTGCTGGTGGTGCTTCTCTGCTGCTGTGTGGTGGTGCTGCTTACTTGGTGCTGCTGCTGTGGTGGACCAGCCCAAGGCCTCAAAGCTCTGCTGTCTCAAGCCCCTGAAGGCCGTGCTGCTCAAGCCCCTGCCAGAAGGGAGGAAGAGGCAAGGGAAGGAGAAGGGAGAGAGGAAACAGTCACCCTTTCTGAGGAGCATGGAGGAGGAGTGCTGGAATTGGCTTGAGGGAGAATGGTACCTTGGAGAAAGGGCCAGACTCTATTCGTGACACCAAGAAGAACAGGCAGCTTGGAGAGACAAGGCAGGAGCTGGGCTACACTTAGACCTACTCCTTGGATTGTGTGGTAAGCACATCATGCACCTGGTTTTGGCAAGCTACACCTGGAAGAAATCTGGGCAGGCCGCTGTCAAGCTTCACTGACCGGGAGATGTACATCATGACCAAGTGCAGCTTCCGGAGGGTGAGGTCCGCCACCGAGGAGCAGTCCCTCTAACAACCCTCTCCCTCAGACAGCCCACAGAAAGCCAGTCCTCCTTCTCCAGCCAGAAGACAGCTACCGTGTCCAGGCAGGTGTCTTCGGAGTTGTAACTTTATCTTTTGCTTAAGACACTTTACTTGGTTAATTTTGCTTTTTTAATAAACTCATACAGTTTTACTTAAGACATTTTAATGTCTTTATTAATCTTTATTGAATAAGATTATATTTGCTTCACATACCTGGTTCATTTTTTTTTTACTTAATAAAGTGTTAGTGAATAACTTTGAAAAATGGTTAAAGCCTTTGCATGCTTGTCGGATGGGTAAAGGATTAGTTGTGGATGGGTAAGGATAGCTGTGGGATAGGTAAGGATAGTTTGTGGATGCTAAGGATTGCTGTGGGATAGGTAAAAGATAGTTGTGGGATGGGTAATGATAGCTGTGGGATAGGTTAAGGATAGTTGTGGGCAGGGGGAAGGATAGTTGTGGATAGATAAACCTCCAGTGCAGGCATAGTGGGACTGTATGGTCCACCCTCCCAGCTGCCACATATAGGACCTTTTTTATCAATTACAATTTATTCATTGATCAACACATTTCAAAATAAACAAAGCTCTTCATTAATGCCCTTTCATTGTAGGACCACTCAACATACAGGGCATAATCTCATCAGTGTTATGAGACAGCTCAAGGAAGCATCCATTAACCATCTATCATCCTGTCTTGCCTTCCACTGCTCTAGCTGGGGAGTTGCCCAGTGTTTCAGGAGGTTGCGCTGGCTTCTTCCTTCACGTGAAGCTCCTGTTGGGCCTTGTACATCCATAGTGTCTATCTTGTTTCTTCCTTGCCTCCATTCACCAGTCTCCATGTACCCATTCCCTTGTTGACAGTACAAGCCTGTTCTGCAACACTGGGTAGCGGGTGCGCATGAGATTGTGCAGGATGCAGCAAGCTTCCACCAATGCTCCTCACAGCTCTGTGGACAATGCTGCATGGTGGTGAGAAGTACCTGGAACCTGTTGACCAGGTGCCAAAGGCATTCTCCACCACCCGTCTTGCCCTGGACAGCCTGTAGTTGAAGATTCCTCTCTTCACGGTGAGGTATCTTGAGTGTAGGGCTTCATGAGGTAGGTTCGTGAGGAACGCATCATCACCCTGATGAAGTAGGGACATCTTGGGTGTCATTGGGTAGGGGTCGGATCTGGAAAAACCCATGATGAGGTTCGTTCCAGCTCATCCTTGAGAAGGTCACTGGGCATTGTATACCTGGCTATCTGAAGCTGACCCGTTTGCCTGAAGCATCGATGTACATGAACTTGTAGTCAGCATCAAGCATGGCAAAGAGGATGATACCGATGAAGCCCTTGTAGTTTAATAAGAGGATCCTGAGTTGGCTGGAGCTTTTGCAGGCCACGTGCTTCCCATCTATGGCTCCAACGGTGTTGGAAAGTTCCACCTCTGTCACTGTTCTCTGCAACTTCCTCCAGCTTCTTCAGTGGCGAGGCAGGAGGGCTTCCTCCACGTATTCTTCGATGTGGCCTGCACCACGTTCTCTGACCACTTTGCTACATGCTGTTGTGTGGACACCCGTCCAGGCAAACTGCATGTTTCTGTATGTGGTTCCTTGAGGCCAGGTGGTGCAGAGTCAGCGCACCTGTCAGTCCAGGGTCCAGGTTGGGATGGAAGTTGGTGTTCGTTGGTCAATCTGGTCTCAGACACTCTACACATTTCATCGAACATGGCTGTGGCATCCTCATGAAGTGCTGGAATGCCGAGGTCTTCATTCCTCAGCTCCCACCATCAGCTTGATACAGTACAAACTCCACTCTTCTCCCAATCCATCATTGGACCCCACACAGTCATTGGACGTCTCCTTCTTCCCTTGCGTAGAAAGGTGAACAGTCTGAAGAGGGCTTGGTTCTGGTGTTGAATGATGGCAGTTACCAAAGGAGTGTGCGATGATCCATGGTGGAGATCAAGGATGATGTGAAGAGAAAGAGCAGGTGAAGAATACTGAGATCCAGTGATTTCCTCCCCTTTTTATAGGAATATTGGTTTTCCGCTTGTGTCCTTCCATATATCGCAGACATCCTAAATATCCGAGATACATCCCTATACAGACTGTTTGTTCGTTTTAATGCTTTAATATACGAGATGCATCTGCTTACATCCTTCTATTTCCGTGCTATAATTGCTGTGTAGATGTGTTCCGTGTACCTTTCGCTTCCTCCTCTTTCCGTTTTCAGCTGCAGCGATGTGAGTTCTGAGGATGTCCCAGAGGATGCTGAGGAGGATACAGCAGACGTTTAATGGATGACAACGGACGTAGAACGTTTGTTGCCTGTATGTGTCGGCAGATGTACATTATACGCGGCAGAAAGTTCATCCGCTCAAAAAGTTTTGTGGCAGCTCAAAACTTCTTGCATGGATGAAATCGCAGTAGACGGATGCTGACAGATAGAGCGTATGAAACACGTATGCGAGTGAGTTACACAACGAATGCATCACGTTTTCCAACGGATGCAAGCTTTTTGTCCGTTTTACTTTGCATCCATTGGTGCAGTGGGACTTGGGCTTAACCTGTGGTTATTCTGTTTTTCTGATTACTCCAATTGGACTGTCCAGGACTATGGTAAAAAAAATATGGTCAACCTAAAATTTAATGTTCATTTTTGTCACACCAAGACTGCATTACCTTTCTCTCAAAGGATATACCCAGTAGGTCACAGAGTTGTCTGGTATATTACAAAAGTCTTTTAGGTTAAGAAAGCACTGCTGGATACTATAAATGTTGTATAAGAACACTATTTGATTCCTACTACAAGCTAGCTCTTGGAAATGAATTTTGTAGATACAGTAAAGAGCTTCCTTATTAAAACAGCAGTCCAAGTGCTGAAATAATGGAAGTCTGATTTATAAAGTGAAGAGGGCAGCCTATGACCCGCCATACACTGCTGAATTATAATTCCCACGATTCCTGGAAATTTTCACTACTAGCTAGTGAATCAACATGAACCAATATGGGGAGCCCATAGGTTTTCTGTTAGAAATTGCCTAAATGAGATATTATAGCATACTCAAAGGATCCTGATAGCTTTCTAATGGCTTTTACAGATTAATTTGCCAAAATAGCATGGTTCAATAGAGGGGTTGGCTGATCTTTGGAATGAAGATCTTGGTGATTAACATAGTAGTCAAGGAACTTTTCTCTCCATTTGGGAACACACATAATTTTAAATAACTGTTTGTAATAGTGATGAATATTCATGATGGGTTTAGCTGAATGTGAGTTATAGGCCTATCATTGGGATGAGTTCATGGAAAATACAGTTGTGAAGAAATCTGATTTCATGATCAGTATTACACTTGCAGAGAATTTGAATGTAGGTGTTTAGCCCAATTTGATGAATCAAATAAAATTATAGACATCCCTGCCAAATTAGAATTAATAACTTTTTAAAAAAACTTTTTTTAAAAAAATAATAAATATCTTTTGATTTTTTTTTTAATTAAGTGTGGTTTTCTGGCTGTAAAGCCAGCATCCAGCATTTTTGGAATAGAAAACTATATTGTCATAAACCAATTATGTTGTGCCTACTGAATGGTCTGGCCTTGCTCTTTAATGGTAGGACAATCAAAAAAAGTGATTGGTGAATTCCTTTGGCTTCTTTTCTCTTTCTACTGGTGGAAAGAAAAATAGTCACCAACTGTTGTGTTTGGTAATAGAGAGGCTGTGTGTGGTCTATCACTGAAAGTTTTTATGAACAGACTGGATATCCGTTTGGGATGGTTATGATGACTTTTTCAAGAAGTGGGACTAGAAAACCCTCAAGGTCGCTTCCAACTTTATAATCATATACCAAATGATATAGGAGAAATTATGTGCAATATATACACTTATGGATCCAATTTGACAAACTGTCAACTTTGCCATTCTGATATGTACTTGAGACTAATTACTGTAGGAATTCCATGATATTTCCAATATTAGCTAGATATATTTGGACATTATTGGCTAAGCAGTTAAAATTGGATCTCTGTTTTAATGAGAAATTGATTATTTAGAACAGGGCTGTCAAACTCCAAGCCTGTGGGCCAGATTTGTCATCTGCTGGCCATGCCCATGCCCAGTTTAGTGAAGGGGGAAAGTCCAGATATGTCCCATGATGCGGCTGTGATGACATGAGTTTGACACCCCTGATTTAGAATATTTCTTATTAATGGGGGGGAATTAAAAATTGGTACAAAAATAAATATGAATGATACAAAGAAATCTGGTGTGGTCAATTGGAGTATCCTATATTACAAAACTAATTATGTCAGATTTTAAGGAATGCCAAGTATATTTCCTATACTTTGAAAACAAACAAAACATATTAGACTCCCATACAAAGTCTTTAAAAAGGTGGATCATCCTTTCCATGTTGTGCATACAATAAATTTGAAAGTATGTTAGCATATATGTCCTACTCATTTCCACTGGATATTTCTTTTGGATTAGATATTAAAGATAACTTTCAAATACTGAATACTGAGGATACACAGAAAGCAACATCATGAGCATGTGAAATAGAAATAAAGTTCATGTTGCAATCTGCATTATGAATATCAGATCTAGGTGGCAAAAACTTGGACAACAGTTAGATGCCAGAAATACAACATTTTTACTTGTAGTTTAATGTTGTCTGGATATGGTAGCAGCCCTAACCATTTTCTTTGGATCCTGAATATTTTTGAATTAAGCTGCTTGAATGATTGTCTCTTTCCCAGTGAATCTGTCTGCTTTTTAAGTTCTATTAATCTTAAATGATTATGCCAAAGTAGAAGAGGTCTTCTTCTTCTTCTTTTTTTTTTTTTTGATATACTCTTTATGTGGACTTCTTTCCCCTTTTGAACTTTCTATGCACTTTCAGTTATCTGCAGCCATTGGAAAATACACCTTTTCCATTGGGCTTTTGAAGCTTATTAGACTATGACTTTGTGATATTGTTGTTTACTTGTTTAAATTGTCATGCTGTCATTGTAGCATACGATGATTTTGTTTGGTATTTTAAACAGGTTGCAATATTTTGGTTGCTTTTTTGGTTCTCTTTTAAATCTCAATTGAAAGAATATATTCTAGATGCTAATTATATTATAAATAAAGATTGTGGCAAATCCATAGTTTACTAGGCCTAAAGAGAGAGAAGTATCAAAGTAAAGCATGAAGGCACCTGTTTGTACATTGTTCCATTATACAAGAATTATCTTGTCATCCCTTTTTCTCCTCACATCTTTTTAAACTGTCAACATTTTCCCAGCATTGTCAGCGAGGCATTCTTAGAGCTAAAATTTGAGTCATAGTTTTCTGTTAATACTGTTGTTTCATTATAGACAGTTGTTTAGGGGATAGATTCTCGGGACAGAAAATTTGCATTCAGATGCAAACATCAGACAATAATGTACACTTGAGCTATTGCAACTAAAATGTGTTAAAACTCAATGATTTGGATGTTGCCCAAAGTCTCTCTTTCATTTGCAGTAATGGATAAGAAAACTTGTAGTAGGTTCCAGGCTGATTGTGTCAAGCATTTGGTCTCAGAGTTTGATTAGCCTGTTGCCCCCAAGACATTTAGCAGCTGAATGTGATGGAGAGAACAGTGTCTTTCCTGACAAGTGGTGACACTGCCAGCAACCTTGTAATGGAATGTCATTTTGCTTTTGTGGAAATGGCCTGAGGCTTAGCTCTGGGAAGCATCTCTTGCATAATCACTATGAGGAGTAGCATTTAAATAAAACTGGGATGCAGAGAGAAACATTACAGTTCTAAGAATTTCTGTGAGAGGCCATTGGCACATCAGTCACAATTCAAATTTGCAATCGTGAAAGGTTGCAAATGATTCTGTTAACAGATCTGTACCTATGATTCTGTTACAGATAGCCTGTTACAGATTATTGTGTGTCTCTTACCTGGAAGCAGATCACTTTCAGAAGCATTGCTGCGCTAAAGGGTGAACTGCCTGTTTGCTCATGTGGGAAATGTAGGTTATCCTACTTCCTGCAAAGTGAGTCACTCTAAGTAGTTTAGATTATTACTATATAATGGGGACATTTGGCACACACTGCCTATCATCAAGGGATCTCATTAAATGGAAAAGCTCCAGAAGCTTTTCCCCCAGACTGTTGCACATTTGGCCTCACTTCTAATGATGCATATCTGTAAAGTTACTGGCCCGGATGGGGACACGCACATCTGGACCTGCACTGACCACACACTAAGGGAGGTGAGAGATTCATGTCTGTTTAGATCAAGGTAGCATCGAGACACAATTTTTCAATGCTAGGATTCTTTCTTTTTTTAAGACTAGCACTTACTACAGCAAATAAATAACTTGCTTCTTTATTGTATTTATATGGCTGTCCATCTCAAATGATGTGATTCTGAACATCAGACAGACAGACCATAAAAAGTGATTTTAAAAACATATTAAAAATACAACTAAAATACAAATTAATAGCAATAACACTTAAACTGCTTCATAGTGCTTTATAGCCCTCTCTAAGTGGTTTACAGAGTTAGCATGTTGCCCCCAACAATCTGGGTTCTCATTTTACCAATTTCAGAAGGATGGAAAGCTGAGTCAATCTTCAGCTGGTGAGGATTGAACTCCTGGCAGGGAACTGAATTAGCTTGCAATATTGTATTCTCACCACTGCACCACCACAGCTCTTGGCTTCATATTATGAAAAGGCTTAGAGGGAGCATCTTCTCCAAATCTTCCAATTACTCTTTTGTAAATGTAAATTGGGGAGAGGAAATTTTTACCAGATTATCAGGTACTATACTTCAAAAAAATCTAAAGCCACAAAAACCCTAAGACAATCTTCAGAACTCAGAAGCACAAGCGAAACTGTGAAAAACATGAGTTTCTCTCTCCTAAATGTTTGTCTGGTTTTCACAACTCTACAAATGCCATGATCTGCTTTTTCAGCCTGGAGGGTTTGTAGATTTGCTAATGAAGAAATTATTAAAATATTGCCAATGGAGTTATTTTTTAAAAATATGTTTGGTTTTAACTTACTCCTTTGCAATATGCAAGTATACAGGATTTTTGCTCACTAGGGATATAGGATAGAAGAACCATGGCAAAATTGGAAAAAGCAATAAATAAATAAATAAATAAATAAATAAATAAATAAATAAATAAATAAATAAATAAATAAATAAATAAATAAATGAATGAATGAATGAATGAATGAATGAATGAATGAATGAATGAATGAATGAATGAATGAATAAATAAATAAATAAATGGGGATACAGGTTTAAAATGACTAAATACTGAGATTGATCTCTTCACAAACTTTCATGTGATGCTCCCTTTCTAATGAAATGTATCTATTTCTCTCAAGCAGTGCATATCTTCAGTGAAAAATAACTGAAAAAACTGGATACCTTTTTACATGAAAATGGAATATCATAACACATCATTCTTCTACAAATGTGTATTTACTTATTGAGCATTTTTTCTGATGGGTTAATGTAAAAAGAGACCAAAAGGATAACAAATCTGGTTTCCCCATTGATTTTGCTTATCAAAAGGTTGCAAAAAGTGATCACATGACTTTGGAAACAACAATGTTCATAAGTATGAACTGGTTACCAAGCATCTTAATTTTGATTACTTGACCATGGGGATGCTACAAAAGTCGTAAGTGTGAAAAATGGTCATAAGTCACTTTTTTCAGTGCCATTGTGTCTTTGAACAGTCACTAAATTAATTGTTGTAAGGAATACCTGTTTGTCAAGATATTTCCTTGTTGCATGGCCACTTAATAGTACTCCCTTCTTGTGGTTACCTTGCCAGTCAGGCTTTAGCATACACAAACTCTCCAAAAGGTTGATCATCTTCTTTGACATCAATAGTACACAGTGCAGCTACTCTACACTGATCAATTTCCTTGGAGTGTTTTTTTCCTCTCATGAACTATCCATGGTACCTTTCAGTAAAGGGTTCTTTGGCAAAGATCCTATGGATAAAAATCTTTACCGATGTCAGTCCTGCTCTGCTATAGTCCAGGCAACCAGTGCTTAAAAGCTTTTTTTTCCCCCTTCTGTCTTCTTGTGAAACTGCCTGAGTTTTTTCATCCCACTTAATTTATCCATAAAGTGGAAATTTTTATTTCAGCTGTGTTTGCATCATTAGTTCACTAGCAATCATCCACATCTAAATTATACATGCAAGCCGTTTCACTTATTGAGCCCTCTTTACAGGAAAAGAACAGCAATCAAAATCAGTCAGCCCAAATTATCCTTGACTTTAACAAAGGACTCTAGGATCACTTTAAGAAAAAGCTTTCATTACTTATAGGGAACATATTATACAGGAGGAAAGTCTGTAGCTCCACAGCACAAAAGCAAGTTTGAAGTAAAAATGATTGATCAAGAGAATGCAATTTTCATTGTCGCTGTTTGTTGTATTCTGTGTTTTATTAAAGCTGGCTAAATATAAATTAGACAAGCTGCAATAGCTGGCATACAAACAACAGGAAAACTTTTACATCAAGTCTCCTCCCCTTGCAATTGCAGCATGGAGATTTGAACATGATGATGAAACAAGTTCCTGACAACTAGATGGATTGAGAACAACACAGTTTTTTCTTTCCATTGTGTCAGGCAGATTTTTGTTATTTCCTAAACTGATCTTTGCAATGAAAGTTGTCTCTTAAAATGCTCTTTTTCATTGACTCAGGTAGGACTTGACCAAAGGCTTTCTCTTGTTAAAGAATGATGCTTTTATATTGGGAATACATACATTACAAGGATAAAACTGATTATCCATTTATTTACTTTCTTTAACTAATGTGATAAAGTTTATCATTTGATGTGAGCAATTGAACAATAGCTTATATTAGAAAAAATAACACAAACAGATTAGGTAGTGTTTGTATCAAGGATCTTATTCCTTTTAAAATACAATCTTAATTAGCAAGAATGGCAATTTTTGATTAAGTGAAATGTCTCATTTGCCCAATATAGTCCTCATATAGGATGACGACATGGTCCCACCGTACACTCAATAAACAGAATCTGCTAAAGAATATAAAACAGGAATTGCCTTTTAGACAATTGAATGCTTCATATCCTAATTATTGATCTGAAAAAAAAATAGTAATGCAGTGTACTGTAAATATTAGAAAAGCCATTCTAAACTTGTAGCAAATGAGTTAAAAAGATTTATTGTAAGAGTTGGGATTCATGGGCTCATTTTATGAATTCATAAGTTTGGATAATTATTTCTGCTATAATATTTGCCTTAGAAACACAAAGCCTTTTGTGGAGATACAATTTTCATTTATACACACTCATTGCAAGTCATTCCTATGCTTAATAATTATAAATTAAAATCCTTACACTTTTTCTTCAAGAAATGTAATAATAATCATGACACTGTATTTTCTATTTTGGCATATGCTTATGCAGAGCTAAATTGTAGCATTTTCAGTCCCCTATTCTGGTGACAGTCAGCAACTTAGAATAGATGACTAAAGTGGGGTGGATCCCAACCACTCTTAGCTCAAAAAAGATTAGACTTCACGCAGCATGTTGAAAATGTCCTGAAAACAAGAAAGTTCAAACTTCTGACTTCTCAGATGAAGTTGATAGTTTTCTTTTCAAGAGAATCCTCAACATGGCATAAGTATATTGGAATTAGAATTAGAATTCTTTTATTGGCCAAGTGTGATTGGACACACATGGAATTTGTCGTGGTGCAAATGCTCTTAGTATACATAAAAGAAAAGATACATTTGTCAAGAGTCAAGAATCATAAGGTACAACACTTAATAATAGTCACAGGATACAATAAGCAATCAAATCATACTAGGAAACAGTCAATATAAATAATAAAGATACAAGCGACAAAGTTACAGTCATACAATCACAAGTGGGAGAGGATGGATGATAAGGAATGATGAGAAGATTAATAGTAATAGTAGTGCAGAGTTTGCAAATAGTTCAGTGCAGAAGATGCAAGTTTTTTTCCTGCTCCATCTATGTTAGAGTAGTCAAGGAACTTCAACACAGATGTTGGTGGCTTCATTCCCCAACCTACATTTTTTTGCACTCCATGATATAACGTGGCCTGCCCAGCCCACACCAGCAGAGGATGCATCCTGCAAGCCACATCAGTCATGGGATTTTGGCAGGTGGGGTCTAGGAGAAGGACCATAACTCCTGCCCTTTGGAACATTTTACTACCTGATGTGAAATTGGATCCCATCCTTCTGACCTTCTGTATGGTCCTGAAAACCTGGATCTGCTAGATGGCTTGGGGCCCCAATGGGGGAGCATCACACTGAAAGTGGTTGATGAATTAAGAGACAATCCTACTTCTCTTCCCACATTCAGTCCCCTCCATTCCCATCTTTTAATATAACTTTATCTTTGATTGTAACTCCATCTTTATTGATTTAGAAATACTATCATGATTTTACTGTATGCTTTTAACTGTCACTTTGGAACAAGATGGGTGGCAAATACATTTAATAAATAAATACCAGCAATTTATCACAACTATTATTCATTATGACTATAAGCAACTTTCAGGATCAACTGTAAGTTAAGAAAATGGACCCAGTTATACCAAATTTGATACAAACAGAGATGTTTTCATCAAAAGAAAGTAGGGATCATAGTGCATGATAGTACCACCTCCTAAATATGATGGAGTTTCTGACAAAGTTGTGGGAGAAAAGGTTTGAAATGAATGAAATAGTCCTTTCAAGAATTTAATAATCATTTACTAGTTAAGAAAACTCATGAAACATTATAATTCAATCATTTAAATTTAAAGGCTGAATGAACCAATGATAAAAGTAAGAATCTTGATCTGTGTAAATCATGAATATTTATACCTAACTTCAATCAACAGAGTTTAATGTGTTGTTCTTCAACCATTCATCCTGGTATCTACTATTGTGATATTCCAAGTGCCAATGTGATCATCTCTCTGATCACTCCATTTCCTCTATTTGTGTCATTTAATCTAAATTCCATTTCCTGACAGACCCTAATCACCAGTTAACTAAATATGATTGATGATTTAGACAATTCAGATGAGTTCTCACAACACTTTGAATTATAAATTACTCAACCCTATTTTAGCATTTTTGTGTGAACCCAGTCACAAAATTATCCATTATGCAGAAATACATTTCTGTCATCCACTTGCCCATCACTCCTTTGAACATGTGATTTCTCTACTGTACTCTTGCTGACTTTCTTTTTAATTGCTTTGAACACCTTGACTCTGTTTTTCTACTGAAAAGAATTCTACTGAAAATAATTCTACTGTGTTCTTTTCCCATCAGTTCATCTGTTGCTGTTTCCAAGCAACCACTACAAAGTAGAAACACAAAACTCTAGTGTCATCTCCCTGTTGCTTTGGCAGATATAGGAATTTTACAAATTCCTTCCTTCGATAACAATTTGAACAAATCATGGTTTGTATACACTGGCACAACTTTTTACTAAAGGAAACGAGTATACGTTTTTGGCCTGATTGTTCATCCCAATGATTTAATTAGATAAGGGATAGGGAAATGCATGCCATTCAGGTATTTTTAGGTACCACTTATTCAATCCTTTACCCTTTATCACAAATACTGTAATATATTGTAATGATAACTTTGAGGAATGGGAGCAATAGCACAGCCAAGATGATCATTGGATAAGAGAATTCTGTGTCCAAAGCAGGGATGCAAATTAAGAAAACCTCTCAGATTTGATTCTTCTTTAGTTCTTTTAAGACTTGCAAAATTATATTACTGTAATCCTATAATAAAAGAAGTTTTACTATTCATAACTGATTTCTGGTCTAATTAGAAGGACTGACAACAAACTTGCAAATCTGAATGTGTCTCCCACATCCTGCCTTTATCCCAAACAGAATACAATTCTCTGCCTTTATGTTAAAGAAGCAGTCCAATTCTCTTCATGATCTTGCTAATATATAGCTTAAATTAATTCAGTCTCAAATGTTTTGGAATATACAATTTTCACAATGCCAGGGCAATTGTTTTACAGTTCTAGGTTTTTTTTTAATCCTAACACATCAGGAAAGCAGAAGGGTGAGGAGAATTGCTTCATCCTGCAATGTAATTAGATCCTTTGTCCATTCTTGTTTGTAATGTTCACACTGTGGCATGTTTCTCTGAAATAGTGTGAAGAAGAAGATATAAACTAATCACCTTCTCTCCTTGACAGTCTCAATTTTTAAAATGAGAATGTGAGAATGTGCTATTTTTAAAAAGGCAGTATTGTGGGGGAAAAAAAACTTCCAACTGTGTGATTTAGTAACATAAAATAAAACAAAACTGAATTCTCTTTCTTGGATGGGAATCACTTTTGAAGAGTGAACCAGGAAGAAGAAAATTAGATCTCTTTCCTTCTTCCTGGAGTTGATAAGAAAAAAAAATGAAAACATTATTTAACATTCATATTTCATGTAATTTATTCAGCTTCAATCAGTGAGAAATTAATTATTGTAAACAAAGAACTTTACTGAGGTAACCCGATACAGGATGTAAGGTATTCAAACTCGAAATGATAATTTTCATTCCAATTCATGCTCCTTCTTTCCAGTTTGTTATATTAAAGCACGAATAGAATAACAATAGCATAAATTAAAGCTTACATTTAATCTATTTCCTTCTGGGTTACTTAAAGATAATGATATCACTAAGTAAAGTTCAGTTCCTGACATCTGCATCCTTGCTGTTTCCTTGGTGGTATAGTAAAGGTGGCTTGCTTCAAAATCCTTCATCTGGATTTTTTTTTTCAACCTCAGTCAATTTTTTTCAGTCTTAAGCCCCTGTCACACTGCACCAACGGATGCAAAGAGGATGTAAAACGGACAAAAAAGCTTGCCATCCGTTTGCCATGCCGTTGTTAATGCGATGTACTCACTGCCGTCTTTTTGCTTCCCTCTATCCATCCAGCATCCATTTATTGACCAATTTCATCCGCTCAGAAAGTTTTGAGCTGCTAAAACTTTTGCGCGGAAAATGGTATCCAAGTTCGTGCCATTTCCTGCAAATCCGTTTACGCATCCGCTACGCATCCGTTATGCATCCGTTATGCATCCGTTAATGCATCCGCTATATCGCTAAGGCATTTCGCGCATTCCGCGCAACTCGCATTCCGCCTTGGACGCAGGGAGGAAGGTCTGAACGGACGCAGAACGATGCAGAAATGCATGACAGCACGGAAATATGCAAAGCGTTAAAAACGGAAAAATTACGGTATTCCGGGCAGAGTGGGGAGCCTAATTCTACCCGATTTGTAAGCGTATGTCAGACAGGATGCCTGAGGATGCCTGGGAGGATATCCTAAGAGGATGCCTAGAGGTGCCAGAAGAGTACTAAGGGCCTATACTGGCCTATATAACAAGGGGGAGCAACACATCTGGTAATTCTCACTTCAAGAAGAGAGCTAGCGCCAGGGTTTGTCGTGACCTCATCATCTGCGACTTTCATCTAGCCATAATCTTTCTTTCCACAGCAAATCCAGTCCATGTCCACCTAGATTTGGATTTGAATAACAACAGTCCTTTTTGGAGCCTGTATAGCACAACAGTGCACTCTTCTCATCAGGTTGCGTAACTCTACTACAATGAGTGATGAAAAGGCTCGCCCTAAACCTCTGGGCGAGAATAGGTCCAAGCCCATAGAGAATCATAGAAAGAGCAGAAGGAGCGGACTGTACAACTAATGCTGATTGCGTCGCACGCTAGAGCAAGACACTCGGGTCTCCCAATCGATCTCCCAGATGAACTTCAAAGAGGATGCCTCCAGCCATGTTTGATGGAGTTGTGCAGCTGCGCTGACACCCAGGTTGACCAAGGCAAACACCAACTCTTGCCAGGCTTGTTCTGAACAATGGGCTCAAGGTGGCAAATCACATCTCAGCCAGCTGGCCTCAGGACCACACTCACCGAGATCATGCTCAAGTAGGCGCTGGAAGGGTGTACCACCCAACACCAATCAGCATTGTGGTACGGGTCCTAGAAGTGGATGACAGAGGCAATCTATATCCGTAAGTAAGTACAGGAGGAGCTCCTCCATGCCCCTCACTGAAGAAGGCTGGAAGAAAACGTTGTAATGCAGTATTGCGCACGTGGTATCAAGATAGTGAAACTTTTTTCGCCGCGCCAACCGTTGGAGCCAAATAGATTTGGGAGATACCCGTGGAGCCAGCAAAAGAACATACCAGCCACAGTTCGGTGATCCTACTTATTTCATTAATAAGGGCTTCTAAGTATTCAACCTATCATTTGCTCTAGTCAATGGCCTGTACTACGAAGATTCATTGTACTCTAAGATGTTCAGGCAACGGCTCATTTTCAGATGGCCCAGGGTATACAACCCAGTCACCTCCAGGAGGAGCTGAGAATGCCAGACCGTCATCGTGGCACCATTCCCAAGAATCCGAACCTCTGCCAACGACTACACTCTGAAGATGTGGCCTCACTTCGTTGTGGGAGAGTGAACCCTTCCCTCCGGTGCATCTTCCGGAATTATATACACTATATACCCTCATGAATCCAGCTAAAGCATCTTCCAGACATCCTCATCTAACAGTTAGATAGAGAGGCATCTCAAACTACAGGCTGTCCAGGGCAGGCGGTGTGACAATTGCCTTGCATCCTGGCCAACAGGCTTTCCAGAGTAACTTTTCACCACATCAGATCGAACCAGAGTATGAGAACTGAACTTCTATTCTGCACAATTATTGCGCACTGTTACCCACTGTGCAGTGGAGTACGAGGATTACTTGCTGCTACGCATGTCAGGCACTCTAACCATAGCTATGTATACGGTTCGATGACAATCAGGAGAGCAACAGTGGAACTGGGAGGGAGCAAGGGAGAAACCTGATAGACACTGAGGATGTGCAAGGCGCCAACAAGAGCCTCACGTAAGGAAGAAGCAGTCGCAACCTCCTGAAACACTGGTGCAACCCCCAGCTGAGTGGTGGATGGCAGACAAGTATGAGTAGATGCTTAAATGGATCGCCTTCTTCAGCCTGTCTCTCAAGCAACATCTTGATTGAGGCTTGGGCCATACGTATGGTTCCAGATGGCCTGACAATGTAACAGGGCATTGTAATACCAGAGATGTGTTGATTATGTTAAATGATAATTGGAGAGTCAATGAATTAACTATCTGTTATGTGAATAATAAGGGCATAGGTTCGGGCATCCTGGGCGAGGAAGTGAACCAAATCAGTCCACTATGCTTGCACCCTGGAAAGAGTTTATATCTATCACGACAGCTATTACTCTTAGCCAAAGGTATCCCTGGACACCGATTGACCACAGAGTATCTTAGCACTGCCCTAGTCATTGCTCGCATTACCCACCGAATCCCAGCAACATGGCGAAAGGCTATAACACATTTCTAGAAAGTTTGCACAGCGAAGACTTTACTATTCGAAAAGAAAAAGAGTGAACAAGTGTTTGAATCAAAAAAGACTTTATTAACCACAACAAAGGCATACCAGACAAAAATGAGTGCTACTGACTAGCCTCGTTGGTGCAACCTCAGCTCTCAGGTGACTGGGGGAGGTGCCTGTGGAGGCTGTCTGGTGCTGGAGTGCTGTCATCAGCTCCTGCAGAAAGCAGTAAAAGATAGCAAGCTCAAGAAGAGCGGAGCCCGTTGCTGAGAAGCCCCAGTAAACAGAGTGAGGGGAGCGGGGCGGTTATGGTTAAGCGACTGTCCCTCTTGCAAGGGTGGCAGCAGATGAACTGAAGGCTTTGCCTGATGCTTTCAACATGGTTGTGGAGTTGCTGGCGTGTGGCAGGCAGAGGCTGGCAGAGAACCAAGCTGCCAAACGGCATGCAGGAGATGCGCGAAGTGCAATAGGCAGGAAAACGGTCAGGCATACAAAGCAGGCAGGCTGCAGGCAGGCTGGCACCAAGGCTGCAAGGAAGGCTGGCAGGGGAGGGCAGGCACAAGCTGCAGGAAGGCTGGCAGGCAGGCACGGCACCAAGGCTGGCAGGCAGGCATGGAACCAAGCTGGCAGGCAGGCCAAGAGGCACCAAGGGCAGGGCGACTGCTGGTCAGCAAGGCTTGCACGCAGCAGACTGCAAGTGCTGGCAGGCAGGCTGGCATGCAACGGCTTGGCAGGCAGGCACGACAGCAAAGGCTGAGCAGGGAGAGGCATGGCAGACAAAGGTCGTTAGCAGCAAGTATACATGCTAGGCAGACAGCCAACGGCGGTTGATGGTACTGCGAATGCAGGTGTTTCCCATCTGAATGGTCGACCTGCTTCCCGGCATGGCTTTCCGTATGACTATCATGCGGGCGCTGACCGAAAGCATCCCTGCATGCATGCACATTTAACGCTCCGGTTGCATCTGCTAGCTTCGAGCATGTGCCTTTACGATACCTCCGCTGTGCATCCGCTGTGGCATCCGCTGATGCAATCCGCTTCAATCCGCTTCATCTGCTGTGAAATCCGCTTATCAGCTTCCGCATCCACTTTGCTGACGTCCCCCTGGAAGCTAGCGGAATGTCCATCGGTGCTCCCAACCGCTTCATCCGCTGGCTCCGTTCCGCATCCACTTTCATCTGCCCTTGCGTCATCCCCTCGTCCGGTTATCGCTCCGGTTAATGCAAATTTTGCCCCTTCTGAGAGCGGACTAACAACAGGATGAACATTTTGCTCGTCCGTTGTGTCCATTTTGCATCCGTTGGGCAGTGTGACAGGGCCTTTACTCTGATCAATAACTTTGAATTTACAGATAAAATATACTCTCATCTGAATATGAACAAGGGTGGACCATACAATCTTCCAAGACTCAAGATCAACCAAGTGCTTCCATCTTTGAATTTCACTTAAATAGAAAGTTCAAAGCAATATTGATATTAATTGGTGACCATTTCTATGACTCCCCCCTTCAAGCAATATCCATAGTTTTACAAAGGCTAACAATGGTGGGTGGAATTGTTTAAACATCACACAAAATCAATACAACCACCAATAGTGGTTGCAAAAACCTACATTGCTTTGCATGGGACATGGGACATCCCCAAAGTACACACTTACATGTGTACTTGTGCATGATCAGACACCCTCACATTTCCCCCTGGCATTTGTAAACAGCCACCACTAAGGACATCATTCAAATAGTAAAACAAAATGGAAGCCACACCAAATACCTAGCAATATTATTCAGTGCTACGCTAACAAACCATGTTATGGAATAGTATAATTGCTTTCTGTCTGCACTAACCAACTGATATTAACTCTTAAAATACTTTTTAGAATTATTATTAGATGACAAAATGGATCGACATCATGTGTTACTAAAATTACCCGTATGTTTAATTGAACAATTACTGAAAACCTAAAATGACTTTTAAAGTTCCAAAACCATGGCTATGGAACCTATCTGTGCCATGTTGTCATTCAGCAGATGCTAGATTGAGAAAGAGGGGAAGCTATTTTTACCGGCTCCACTTCTTCTTCCTTCAGTACTCTTTTCCACACTGCATGAAACTGATTTTCAAGAGCACAGAGGAAACTAGAACTGGGGAAAAATATTTCCCCTATTTACCATTTCCAAAAGAGTTTCCTGAATTGAAATACACTTTAGGCCTGTAAGAAACCAGATGATCCCACTTTCTGTCCACCAAGAATGCCAACTTCCCATATAGTTATTTGATAATAGTGGTTCTCAACCTATGGGTTGTGACCCCTTTGGGAGTCGAATGACCCTTTCACAGGGGTTGTCTAAGACCATCAGAAAACACATATAAGGTTGAGAACCACTGGTTTAGAGGACACAAAACTATTGTAAATTGTCATAAACTGATGTGTTGGAGTTGCAACTCCCCAAAATGCTAGTTAGCACAAAATCACAGACCACCTGAAATACATCCAAAATAGTTAAAGGCAATATTTTGATTTTTGAACCACAGCTGTGATACATCTAACTCTTGTATTTTTCTGATGTATGTCTGTATCATGGGAAAAAGTGCTTTCAGGGGTGAGGCTGGGATCTGAGACTTTATGTCTTTCTTTGGTATCTCAACATTCTCTAAAGCAGTCTTCCATTCCACACTCAGGGAATGTGGAATGTACCTTCAAAAGCAATGCTACAGGCAACCTCTTTCAGAACACTGAGCCCCAAAGGACTATTTATCTGGGAACTAAAGATATGGGAGAAATTTCTTTGGTATCATGATGTGCAGAACACTGCAATTGGTCATAAATGCAAGGAGGTTGCCAAGTGCCCAAATTGCAATCACGTGACCATGTAGGTGGTGGAATGATTATAAGTGTGAATATTGGTGGTAAGCCCCCTTTTCTGAGGCCACAGTAACTTTGAATCATCATTAAATAAATGATTGTAACTCAAGGATCATCTGTATGAACATTCTACTTGCACGAATGTGGAATCTGTTTGTGGATTTGTAGAGCTCTTCTTGATTATCATATTTGTAACCCAGTCTGAACAGTGATGCTACATAGCAGAGTCTTCCATCAGAAAGGGATCAAAAGAGTAAAGATGGGTGTCCCTGCTGCACATTTTAAGTAAATCCCCTTTTCTGGTTTCACTCTATGTAGTCAACAGGGACACAAAAATCTTTGAGATATCTACTAAACATATTGATCTTGTGGGCTGAACAGAACCACTGTAGTTAATTTTAACTCTTGCACAAATATGTTAATTTATGGACATATTTATACAACTTTCCATCAAAGATTGTCTTGCACTAAATATTTTGCTTTAAATTTTTAATAAAGTACATCAGAGGGTATTCACATTTTTCTATTTGTCTATTTTCCTTTCTGTTTTGTTTCCTTGCGGCTCTATTTATCAATCAATCAAAATAGATTGAAAGGTACCTTGGAAGTCTTCTAGTTGAACCCCCTTCTCAAGCAGGAGACCCTATAACCATTTCAGACAAGTGACTGTCCAGTCTTTTCTTAAAAACCTCCAGTGATGAAACACCCACAACATCTGATGGCAAACTTCCACTGGTTAATTTTTCTCACTGTTAGGAAGTTTCTCTTTAATTCCAGGTTGCTTCTCTCTTTGATTAGTTTCCATCCCCCCTCCTCTTTGTGGCAGCCTCTCAAATATTGGTCTGAATATTTTCAATGTTGATGAAGGATATAAAATTAAGTTCAATGCTTCCTATGTAAATACTTTAAAAGATCTTATATATGCAGTGAATATTTAAAAGTGAATATGTTATACAATGTAAGATTTAATATGAATGTAAATGCTATATAGAGTTCAACTAGTACCTAAACTCAGTAATAATTATTTGTATAGACATCAACCACCCCTTGCCTACAGGCATTGCTTGAATCTAGACACAGTTTGTCAGGTGATTGACATGTAGCTTTAGTAATAATCCTATTGCAACCACTAGAAAATCTTGCATGAGTTTTAAACACTAGTTTAAAAAAATGAAAAGGATAGTGTTGGAAGAAGGCATGTGATTGTGGGTATTTTCATCCTTCTTTGAAACACGAATATTAAAATCATGAAAATTTAGAAATTAATTCTACTTTATTCTATGCCCTTTAAATCTCAAAGGTTTGTCCCTCAGTAATTCTCTTTATACTTTGATTGAAGAAAGGCTGCCTTCTTCCTCGTCTTCAAGCTAAGACATCTACGAAAGTACTGACCAGTAAAAATCACAAGCAAAGAACTGAACTGATGTGCCCTTAGGTTGATGAACTCTGCAAAACATCTTAGATGACTGAAGACTTTTGCAGATAATTTCATTGTTCCCAAATGTTGAAGTTTTGCACTTCAAGACCTACCCTTCAGCAGGTTACATCTGATCAACTAAAAAATAGTGTTTTTTATAAAGAAGACTACATTAGCCTTTTGATAAGAAGAAGAACTGAAAACTATCTCTCAAGATATACAATAAGTTCCCTGGGTTTTTTTCTATAAAAAATTTACATATTTTCTCTTCATGGAGAAACCATGTTAATAGGCTTACTATCTTACTGGAAGAATGTCATTTTTCTTTATTCTTTATGAGAAGTACAAGCTCTTTATATGCAGTGTGTTGAATCAATATCATCTTTGTACCATATCAGTCAGACACACCTGTAATACTTCTTATAACACTGCAGTCCTCATCATACTCAAAGAGCCATTATCCTGGTGTAGGATAGGGTGGAAGATGTAGCAGATTTTTATGCATAGGCCTCTGCAAGCTGGTCATGTTTGGTTGGTGTATGTGTGCGTGTGTGCATGCACGTACATGTGTGCACATGCATGTTTTTGACTTCTTGACAAGATTTCACAAGTGATTTGCCATTCCTTTGTTCTTTCCTAGGATTGAGAGAGTTGACTACCACAAGGTCATTCAAATGATTTTGTGCCTGGAGGTGAGGGGAATCATGCTTTCTAGCCTGTGCCTTAACCTCTAGAACAAACTGGCTCTCTATAATTACTCCTCCTTGAGCTATGACAATTTTGGAGAAATGCCCCTAACTTTTTAAAAGGTGTTGGAAGAACTGAGAAGCAATCTTTTGCTTATAGGGGAATCTCTAAGTCTCTTAATCTCTAGGGATTAAGGTGGAAGAGGGATGCCGAGTTAGTAGAGAAATGTGTTGGGCATTTATATGGGTTTATAACTGTTACATGGTTAAACAACCAGCATTAGTTCCAGAAATAATGTAATTCTGGGGGAATAAAATCTCCTATTTGAGTTTATCTACAATCCACTTGAACAATAAGATCCCTGATCTCAGATGTAGACATAGGAAGAAAAGTGCTCTGAGAGTAACTCACAACTGGGTTATTTTATAATTCCATGTTTCTGTGAGTATTTGGAAGATTGGACCAGAGCTTCTATCCTTAATGGAGCTTTTAACAAAACATCAGAATCAAAAGAGTGGAGCTCTTACTCCCCATCCAAATCCTATAAGCCTTCAGGAACCAGGAGAATACTTTGACAGCATCACTGATTAACCTGGAGATGAGGGGTACAGATGGATATGGATCAGATCTTATCAGTTGTTTCACGTAGAACTTAAACAGGGGAGAGGGAGGAAAGTGTCAAGTCAGTTCACAAGTCAGGTTAACCTGCCCATCAGCTAACCAGAGAAAAAGGAGACCAACAATTATAACACAGGCCTCTCACAGATCAATCATTCCAGAAAGATACCATGATGGATGGTATCAAAAGCCACCAGAGCTCGAACAGAACCAGTACAGTGACATTGTCCCATCCTGCTCTGCCAGAACTCATCAACAAATATCATCAATATTGTCTCTGTATTGTATCCCAGCCTGGACCCAGATTTAAAAGGGCTCAGATAATGTTTCTTCCAAGTCCCTGTGAATCTTCAACCTTAAGATTGACGTCCTGTCTACAATCTTCCTGCAAATTTTGTGACAGTCATCTGTCACAACTCAACTCACTTCCCTTTTGTCTCTGCAATCCAGCAGACTAGTGCAGGCAAAAAGGAAAGTTGTCTGTCCTTTTGTAGTGGGAGCTTGTAGGTTTAACCCAGTAGGCTACAGAAAGAGAATACAGTAGGTAGAATCTCATTCCGATTTTCCCTGGTTAGACTGAGGGCTAAAACGTGCACTCTGTAGCTTTGCCTATCAGCTAATCACAACCTTATCCTCATTTAATGACTTGAAAATGCTTTAAGCCTATTATTCTGCTGGAAAGGTGAACAGGAAGATGCACACAAATGCTTATTCACACTAATGCTTTCTTGATTTGATTTAATAAAGGGAAAGATGCTGTCTTTTAGCAAAAAGGACATAAATTAAACTGAAAGGTTAATCCTAAATTTCTTCTCTGGATAAGCTTTATCACAGCAATAAAGATTACACAACACAAACATTGTGATAGATAAAAAGTCTATTAGGGACTACTTTGCTTATTTATAATGTATTTCTTTCCATTAACACATAAGTGACTTCAACTATGTTCTCATTTGTTTTTAACTTTAACTACCTCCTTCCTGTCTTTTTTGGGGCAGAGGGGAAATTTTTTGCCTAAGTGGGCATATAAGAACTAAGAGTGTCATTATTATCTTCATTATTATTTATATGGTATAAAAATGATGTCCATTTGCTTACTGGAGTTACTTATGTAGCTTCAAGAATAACCTTGGGACCCATAAATAAAACCTATCAGCAGCTTGGAAAGAAAGAAAACTCTTGGGGGGGGGGGGGGGNNNGGGGGGGGGGGGGGGGGGAGATAATCCTATCTATAGAAGCCAAATGAACTGAAGTTGCTTAACAGCCATGGAATCAAAGTGCCTCTTTCTGGGGAGAGGAGAGTGAAATTAAGGTGAAATTGAATGAGGTGACTAGAATCCTAAATGTGTCCTTTCTTTCCTCAGCAAAGTTTATAACCAGGTCTATTAATGATCACTACTAGTGTTTAAAAAAATAACTTTAGTTTCTGGAGACTTCAAAAAAGACCAAAAGTAATAAATAATAACTGAAAAAGAAGCAGGTCAACTATCTTAAACAATTCATCTGCTTATTTATTTATGCCATTGACTGATTGGTTGACTGACTGATTTGTATAGTTCCCTTAGTTGTAAAATTGACTGGGGCATGAGGATTTTTTTAAAGGTAAGAAATAAACTTAAAAGAACCAAACAACACAATATAAACAATCCAAGTAAAGGCCAAACACAACATATTCAAAATCCACAACCAATTTTGCAGGCAAGCACTTCCGAGACCCTTCTCTAACACTGGGGGGGGGGGGGGGTTTANGGGGGGGGGGGGGGAGTGTTTAAAGTATTATAAAAGGCCTAAAAGTTTGGCCATCCAAATCTCAAGGATATATGAAGGGCAGGCAGAGAAGGCCAACTTCTGGTTCAAACTGTGTCTTCAGAAGAAAGGATTCAAACACTCTCAACCCCTTACCTCTTACTCCAATCCCCAAAGTCTGTCCAGAAAACAACTGAGAGATCAAGGAGAACCAGGATGATCACACTGCTTCCAATGATTGCAGCTTTGGCCAGACTGTACCTACCTTGATAGAACTGTCATCCTAGGATCAAACTGTGAGATATAGAGGCCAAATCAATCACATCACTGAACACACAGTGAGTCATGGGTATGATTGATGAATAAAATGTGAGTTTTCATCTTCACTGAGCATCGTCAGAAAGAAATGAACACAGATTGTGCACTCTTATGCACAGCCTTCTCCCTAATCCTTTCTCAAGGTTATATGGAAGATATTTACAGGTCTTTCACCAGATTATGAACGAATGGTTGTTTAAAATTAAAGCAAATATAGTATATTGCTCCTGAGAAGAGGGAGGGGAGGAGAAGGATTTGATTAATTCTACAAACTTAAGAGTGCTGATGGGATTCCTACCACTAGTGACATACACAGTGGATTTTTTTTCTATTCTTCTAACATCTCTAGAAGTTCTTTTGCACAGAATTCTAATCTGTAGTTATATGAGCTTTGAAAACTGTTTCAATGTACATCCTTACTTCATATAAACTGGCAAAAACCCACCAGTGATTTAAAACAAAAATCATTTTTGGGAATGACAGTAGAAGGATTGCTCATGGAGTGGAAATCCATGCTGCATGGTACCTGTCAGACAATGTTATCATCAGGTTGTGCAGCAGTTGGGAGTGAGGGCTCATTATCCATTTGCAAGTACTTTACAAGGTCAAACTAAAGTCACATTGGCACAGAATAATATCCTTGTCATCAACTCATGTCAGCAAAGAAGATTTAACCTTCTGAGTTAAATTTCCTTTTGTAAGGATTTCCTTTTTAAAGTATAAAGTCAAAAAGAAATAGTATCCTGTTCAGACACTTAGATTTAAGTGTATGATTTCAGTCAGCAATAATGACTAATGTATCACTATTAAATAATAATCATTACTAAATGAGGAGCCAGTCTGAAATTGCCTCATGTTTTGTTTCAACCTCAAAACAAAGCTCACGATAAATAGTTTGTTTGAAAATGGGCAGATTTGGAATGACTCTTCCAAGGGTAGAGTAAGTTTACATTGAAATGCTTCACACATTCTTAGTGCCCAACTTATCTCTGCAGGAGGTAGCACTTGGTTGACCTTAACTGGGCTCATAAGTTAAACAGGCTCAGTCTTGTTTGGTATTTGGATAGGAGATCCCTAGAGAATTCCAAGGCTGCAGGCTAGATTAGTAAACTGAAGAAAGCAATAGCAAGCCACTTATTTTTCTCTGAACAAGGGATAATAATAATTTAAAGGTAGTTAATAATTCCCATTTTCCTTCTGCTAAGCCTATGTCAATGTAATGTCATCATATCACTGCATTATATCACAATTATGGATTCATATCCCTTTGCATCCGTGCCTTTAATATATCTGCATTAACATTCTAGCATATGCTGAGTTTCAATGCTTTTAAAGGACTTCTGTTGATCCTTGGAAATAGAAAATGAATATTCACTCCTTACATTAATTTTAATGACTTTTTAAAAATGTATTTATATCTTTTTAGCTGGCACTATATTTGCCTGTTCTTCCAAATTTCTGAAGTGAGAAAAGTTCCTTACCATTTCATATTTATATACTTTATATATTTTTGATAAAATTATCCTTGAGCTTTTACCCATGTAAACTGGCCTGCATCCCAACATCAGATCATGGTAACATAAATAAGCATATATGATGATTAGCTATGCTTTATTAAATCAAATTGCACAACATTCTTTCTGGATTTGATATCTAATTAAAAGCAAGAGGTACTAATGTGGCTGAACTATTGAATTAAATTAACTATTGAATTAAATATAAGGTTGATGTATTTATTACTGATGTTAAAAAATTGCAAATAATGGCAAAGTTCTATTCTTAATCTTACAGTGAACATTTTGCCTACAAGGAAAAAATAGGGAGAAAATTTCTGCTTAGTTTATTTTGGCAATTCCCAGATAACTCAACTGTCCCTGTAGGGATGTGCAGAAGTTTGAAAGAGGTTTCTGTTCCTCTACTGAAGCTTGAAATAAAGCCCACTTCTAAGCAAAATTATAAAGTTAGGCTGGTCATCCTACTTCCAAACTGAGCAACTGAAGAAAGCACACAGAAACTAATTCCTTTCAGCAGAGATCCATATTTGAGGAAGATAGATCTTTCTTCAATGATGCAAACAGTAGAATATATTGTCTTCACTGTGTGGAATGTGTCATTGTGTGCAATGTATTCTTTCTAAGATGAGAAGGTGTGACCTAGTGAACATGTTGTTACCTTGAAAACTGAAACGAGATTAATTACAGAAGGAGGTTAAGTTTATTGGGTGAACATAATTCAACTTTCCTAGGAAACTAAGAGAAAAGGCTATATTAAGAAGCCAGCAGGGCTGGGATACTTATGCAGTTCACTGACCAATGGATACTAAACAGCTACATCAAAGTTGTAGGTATATAAGAAAAAAGGAAAAAAAATGACGATCCTGCAACCGAAATAGATGTCCAAGAGAAGCTGAAATCTGCACAGTAGTTCGGAAATGAGGCTTGGAGGTAGATAAGTATTAAGGCTATAAGAATACACCAACAGGATCAGTTGAAGTCTATATCACCAGTGTGGTCAATGAGATATCTATGAAAGCTCCTCCAACAGATCTTCAGTGAAATATCATTATATCATATGTTTAATGGGAAGGACAGTTCCATGTAGAGTATTGTAAGCTTGCTAGCAGGTAGCTAACCTACCCATTTCTACTCTGCTTCTTCAATGGATTCTTGAAAAGCAAGTGGCCAACTAAAGAAGGTGGCATCATCTGCCCCACAAAGAAGCATTATTTTCTTGAGGGATCCAATCGCACATCACATCCTGGGCTGCCTTGCCCACTTAGGAGAGACATGGATCTAAAAGCATAAGTGGCCCAATTCACACCTCCAAGAACTCTGTTTACTTTATCAGGGTCAACAGGTTTGAAATTATCCTAATAGTTGGGAAAGACTGCATGTCAGGGTAAATATTACTCTGTAGTCTTCTTATACAGGAGATATTTGAATCATCTTAAACTAGGCTGCCAGTCAGTGCTTCATGAATTTAACACGGACATGAAATGTTTCATCACCTTTATCAATATTCCAAAGAAAAAATTAAGAACTTTAATTGTGCTCGATCAGGTTCACTCCTCATTTTCCTCCAGTCATTCTCTTGGCATCTCTTACCTACTTCATGACCCTTTCAAAGCCAGAGGACCCACAATGATCCACACACAAAGACAATCCTTTATTTATAGCATTACAGTGTACCAGGTCATGTAATTATTTTTGTGACCTTCTGACAAGCAAAGCCAATGGGGAAGCCAGATTCATTTAAAAGTGTGTTATTAATTTAACAATTGCAGTGATTCACTTAACACTTATGGCAAGAAAGGCCATAAAATGGAGCAAAACTGACTTAATGGCTGTCTTGCTTAGCAACAGAAATTTGGGACTCAATTGTGGCCATAAGTCAAGGACTATCTGTAAGTGATCCATCAGTTCCATTGGTATTACGTTTAAATCTCCCTTCAGATTTATTTTCCTTGTAACATGCTCTTTTCATTTTGTCAATAAATTCATCCACTTTTTAAAGAATCTTGGTGAAAGAATCAAAAGGTAATAAAGATTTTTGCTCCATTTTCTTTATCCTCTAACTCCCTCTAGCATTCTATCTTTAGGATCTCCTTATCATAAAAATACAAAGGCAATCACTATTTTCTCAAAAGAAAATGTCTTAATTAATTCAAGGTTATAATTCCAAATCCTTCTGATCCCTTAATCTGTTTTTAACTTTCTGAAATTTATACACTAAGCTCCGTAATACAAGAAATCATGTATTTTTCAAAACTTTTGGAATCAAATTTATGCCATCATTTTCTAATGAGAGAATTCACCAATGAAAACAGTAAAACTTTGCCAGTCTGAACAGTCTTAATCTTTCTAATATGCACAAAAAAGAGCAAAAAAGTGATTAAGAAATGGGGCTAAAATTAATGTACATAAAAGGCTGCTTTAGGAGTATGAGCTTGACAAAATTTCAACTTCTAGCCACTCCACTTATAAATCAACTGTAAAATGGCAGTCTGCATGTTCAACTCATGAGAAGTAATGGTCCAGAGTCATGTGGATAATATTAGCAATCTTTCTTTCTTCTGGAAGGTTTCACTGGTCCAGATATGGCAGCCACGTGTGATTTTCCTCAAAGACTTTGTCCTGCTAGCCAATAGAATATCAACTTACCATGGCCATCACAGGAAGCCCATAAGATCTATGTTTGTAATGGGTTGAAAATGGTTAGGAAAAATGTATTTTAGATTTCTTAACAATCTTCTTAATATTAATAAGTGCATTTCTTCAAGTAATGACATATTTTCTTCAGGTTTATAAAAAAGCTTGTAAAGGGTTAGGCTATTTTAAAGCAAGCCTGTCAAACTCCTGGCCAGCAGATCAGATGTGTCATGCACTGGCCACACCCATCCCGAGTTTTGCAAAGGGGAAAAAAAGTCCCAATACATCATGTGACACCACCGTGATGACATGAGTTTGACACCTTTGTTTTAGAGTATAGCAGAGGGTTGCTGTAATTGATTGTATTTTCATGGGGACTGGATTTCTTCTTTGGTATCACTTTTGAAGAATGAACTCATGCCTATGTACATAATTAATGTATATAAAGATGGTGCTATTTGTTTTCATTTAAAAACACAGTATGCTTTTCCATGTGCCCACAAAACAATGGTTATTGTCAAGTAATTTACACAGCCATCAAAAAAGGTGATAGGGAAGCCTATTAAATCCCAGGTAGGTCTGGAATAATCCTAGCAACAAGAATGAAAGGGCTTCCAAGCTAGAAAATAACATTGTTGACTTATGCAGATGTTAGTTTCACAAGCCAGGATCTTTCCTTTTTTTCTATTTCTTTTTAGAATAAATACAATATTGTTCATTCATTTATTGGGGCATGATTAAAATGCTTTTGCCTAAAAGGCACTCTATCTCTAATCGTCAGAAGCTAGAGACAATAGGTTGCCAGGAAGAAGCGGTTGGCACGAAATCTAGTTGACAACCTTCCCAGACTATTTGGATGCCAATGAAAGAGGGAAAAAAGCAGCTTTAATGGATTGAAGCATGGAAGGAAATGAAGGCTATTCAATTGCTTTTTTCATGCTTTTTAAAATCATATATTTGCTTGGTTGTTCAAATTTCTTCCTTTCTTTCACTCAGATGTTCAATGCAGCATTTACTGTGCATCTTTCTCCTATTTTTTTCTTTGTAGTTGAGCAGAGTCACTGGGTCAGAGTCACCCAATGAACTTCCTTAGAAGAATAACAGAATAACAGTGTTGAGACCTCCAAGGCCTTCTAGTCTGCTTGGGAGATCTCTTGACCTACAAACAGGAGCAAAAGTAAAACTATAAAGTGGCATCGCTCAGCGTCTTTATATGATCATTGCCTGGGCAGCTCATTCTGGGTGTTCCATTGGATTTTCAAAATTTTAAAAGTAAATCAGGGTAGGCTGTGGAAACAACTCATTTGTGCTCCTTTGCTTGTTTAAGGCATCAAAGTGTTTGGAGTATTGATAAGGACAGTAGAGGCTAACTCACTGAATGAAGTGTAATGTTTCTATGTCTTTTCATTTTTCTTTCATCAATTCATGGATTTTCAGACAAATGTCAGGAAAATGGCAACTGTGACATAATGCCAGTAATCAAATATATAATATCATAATATAGTTCAACTATAACAATAATCAATAAAAATGAACTCATAAGGCAACTTTAATGGGTTCTTAACCATATAAGTAAACAGGAAGTCTTATATTACATCTAGATAGAGGTAGTCCATGACATACAACCACTATTACACACAAAATTTCAAGTGCTAAACAAAGCAGTTGTTAAGTGAGTTTTGCCTCACTTTATGACCCTTTTGCCATAGTGATTAAGCAAATCACTGCAGTTATTCAGTGAATCATACAGTCATTAAGTGAATCTAGCTTTTCTTATTGACTTTGCTTGTCAAAAGCTGGTTACAAATGGTGATTACATGACTCCAGGACAGTGCTACTATCATAAGTTGTCAAGTGCTCAAATTTTGATCATGTGATACATGGGAATGCTGCAATGGTTGTAAGTGTGAAAGCCAGCCATAAAACACTTTTCAGGGCTATTCAAATGGTCACTAAATGAATGGCTGTAAGTCAAGGACTATTTGTACTCCAAGTTTCCTGTTTCTGTTATTTCCTTGGTTTCCACACTAAGTAGAAGGTTTAAAATCACCACCATAAACAAATGCAGGGAAGGGAACAAGGGTTTTATAAGACTCTCTGGTCTCATCCTTCAAAAGAAATAAAGAAGAAGGTACATGGTGAAATCAAAATGAGCTTATAGATCACAGTGGGTAATGGAAAACCATAGGGGATGCTCTGGCATTTTCAGGCAGAAATCGGGAGTTGATCAGGAATTTTTATTGCTGTTGTTGATCTTTTCATCCCCCCCCAAAAGTAGTCCTTGTACTTTTGGGGCAAATGCTACGTTAACAAAAAAATAAAAATCAAGAGTTGGCCAGAGAGAAGGAAGCTTTCACAATGAGCACTTTGGAAGCAGCAGGAACTGCCTTGCTATTCTCTCCTTTTTTGCCACCATTAAAGACAAGGCAGTGTCTAGACAGAGTAGGAAATAAGTGAGTGAGAACAAAAGCAGGATAATGAACTATTCAGTAGTAGTATTTCAGTTTTTCTATTGCAAATTGCATCAGCCACAAGAAGAAGAGAGAGATGACCCAGTTTCAGTTGATGCCCTAACTAATAAGTCTACTTCTCCTGGACATTTGTATTTAGTTTCCCTCCTGTTACAATTGTGATTAAAAACTCTAGCTGGCATGAGTCTAACAGGTTTCTGCAATTTTTTTACTCTGAATTGAAGTGTAGAAAGTAATGCCAAAAAGTGAAAGATATTTCTGTAATGAGCAAGTTTTTCTTCTAGATGGACATCATCTTGTCCATTCTGACATATTTGAGCAAGGAAGCTTGGTACTCTTCTTCACAGTGTTGTACTACTTATCTATAGTTATTCTGTTTGAGTAGCCAGTTCATAGGCCTAGCAGAACTATACAAGAGGCAAATTGGGAGGGAATGATGCTACCCTTGTTTAATTTGTTGAATGCCATGATGAGTTAGTTATTACTAGACTTTGTAAACTGACTAAAGTGCATTACTTAGGAAGCTCTAATTTCTGTGTCTTATTGTATTTGAAAAAACACCGTAAGTCAACAATGGATACTACTTTTTGTCTAGTGGTACACACTGTGCTTTGTAGAGACATAAGGTACCCGTTTCACCCTGTCCAATACCACATATATTAAAACTGGTTTAAAAAACATTAGTTTCACTTGCTCTGCAACCTTAAAATGGATTCTATAATCACCTGTGGGCTTTAGGTTGCCTATATCGACTCTGAACAAATCACATGGGCTTTCTGGAAAGGGTTCCTTATTAAATAAGTAATAAAGGTACATAAATTACTGAAGAGTTGACTCAACTGTGTCATTCTCTTAAGACAGATGAATCACTTCAGTTGGATTTGCAATTCAAATTATTAGCAGATTTAATTTAAGGATTTAATTTGACTTGATAAAAGTTTGTAAAGTGAATCTCATTTTTTCCAGAGGTACCTGAAATCAAATCAATTTGCTAATTCTAGATAAGCAGGGGTCCCTAATCCTCAACCTGTGGACCACTACATTTCTTAGCCTCTTAAAAACCGGTCCATGCAAATAGAAGGTGAGGAAGCAAAGTTTCATCTGTGCATGGACAGGATCTAGTTTGTGTTTTTCTTCCAAAACTGGTTTCCAGTTTCCAGAAAGATTGCAGAATGCTGTATGTGAAAATTTAAACAAAAGGTGTGAGTGTTTTGCCACAATAAATTGTGGGCAGCATTTGAGGATCTGGAGGAAATGAACTCACAAATGAAGTAAAAGTTGAAAGAACATACTGAACCAAGCCAAATTAAAGAAAATTACTTTTAATATGAAACATTATCACATTCTATTGGAGCTATTCATACTTCTAATTAAGGATTCACTGTTTCTGTCAGTCAGCTAACTACTTGGTACAATGAAGCAACAAAACCTCCCTGCATATCTGGCTGACCTTGGAGATGGCAAATCACTTCTAGAGAAAAGAGATAACATTCTTAAGTCAAGCTGCAACAGAAGCTGTGAAGAGAAGGATTTTACACAGAAAAAACAGAGGAAAATGCCATCTATTCTTCCCCACCCACCCCCATTGTAGTACTTTTGCACAATGCTACGATTGTGAGTCATACAAATCTCCCTCTAATCAAATCTCTGAGTCAAAACTTTACACAACTCTAATCTTCAAGCACTCTATGGAATAAAATTGTATACTAGTCACAGCTTTTTGCAAGATCCCATGGATAGATCCCACTGCATAATTCTAGGAAAGAAAAGCTAAGTAAATGTTTGGCAGGAAAGAAGGAAAGAAGGGAGGTTGAAACTTAAGGCCCTGTCACACTGCCCAACGGATGCAAAACGTGAGTAAAAAGGACACAATGGACGAGAAAAATGTTTCATCCGTTGTTATCCGCTCTCAAAAGGGGAAAAAATTTGCATAACCAGAGCGGATAACACGGAAAGGAACGGACGCGGGGAGGGATGGAAAGTGGAGTGCGGAACGGAAGCCCAGTGGATGGAAGCGGATGAGAGCAGATGGCAAATCCGCTAGGCTTCCAGGGGACCTCAGCAAAGTGGACGCGGAATGGATGAAGCGGATGCAGAGCAGCAGACGCAGAAACGGATGAAGTGGATGCCAGAGCAGAAGCCTAGCGGATGCACAGCAGAAAGCTAACGATGCCTGGCGTTAATTGCGCATGCAGGGGGAATGCATTGGCTAAGCCTCGCGGATATAAAGGGAAGCAGCTCGGAAGCAGATCACCATTCGGAGGAAAGACCTGCTGCCGGATGCATTGACTGCCTTGCCTGCCCTGCCTGCAGCCTGCCTGCAAAGCTGCTGCAAGGCTTCCTGCAGCTTGCCTCCCGCCAGCCTCTTCCCAACCTCCCTGCCAGCCTTGCTTGTCTGCCTGCCTTCCAGCCTCCCTGTCAGCCAGTCTGCCTGCCAGCCTTGGTGCTTGCCTGCTGCCAGCCTTCCTGCCAGCCTTCCTGCCAGTCCTTGGTGCATGCCTGCCTGCCAATCTCCCTGCCAGCTCCCTGCCAGCCAGCAACCCCACAACCATGGGGAAGAAGAGAAAGCAGCAACATGCCACCATCCCTGGCAAGAGGGACAGGGCCACCCTCCCGCCCCCTGTCCTGACTCTGCTTCTGCTGGGGCTTCTGCTGGGGCTTCTGCTGCTTCTGCTTCTGGAGGAGCTGATGATGCGGCTTCTGGCAGTGGTGCTTCTGCCGTGCTTACTCCTGTGAGGCTGCTCCTAGGCAGTGGTGCTTCTGCCTCGTGCTTACTCTGCTGAAAGCTGCTCCTGGCGGTGGTGCTTCTGCTGGTGCGTACCCTGCTGAAGCTGCTCCTCGTCCTACTGGTTCCTGCTCGTCCTGCTCGTACTCCTGGACTTGCTCGTAACCTGCTTATGCTCCTGGTACTTGCTCTCGTGATCCTGACCTCGTCCTCTCGTGCTTCCTCGGTCCCAGCTGAGTTGCTCCTCGTCCTTGCTGGCGACTGCTGCGTGGCCTTTACGTCTGCCTGCTTGCTGATCCTGATCTCTGGCTGTGCCGGCTGCTGGCTTGCTAGCTGCCTGCTAGATTGATGATTGATCATGATGATGATCCTGTTGAGGTGCTCAAGCTGCTGCTTGCTGCTAAGAATGATTATGATCTTCTGCCCGGGTTGATGACGATGATTGCATGATGATATTCGATGATGATCCTGTCTTGGGCTTGCTGACTCCGCAATGGCTGGTTGGTGTGGAGGGGCAGTCCCTACTACCTGGGAGGCCCCTCTGATGAGGGCCCATCTGGTCCTGCCAAATGGGTAGGAAGAGGTTGTATGCCGGGGAACGGGAGAGGAGAATACTCCATTGAGGAGAACATGACGGATGACGGTGCTGTAGTTGGCTTGAGAGAAGAATGACTACTGTGGCGAGGAGACAACTGTTCTCTACAGGGACACCCCAAGTGGAAGCCATGCTGCTCTGAGAGAAGAAGGTGGAAAGGAGTTCCTGGGCTAAGCTGTCGGAGGCTGCTCCTCAGCTGGTGGAAGCACATGCACACCTAGTGAAAACGGGAATTCTTTGCACCTGAAGAAATAATGGCTCCAGGCCACGGTTAAGCTGACGCGACACGAGAGACCTACTGTCATGGCAGTGTGCAGCTTCCTGAGGTGAGTGAGATCTGCTATCCTAATGAGGAGCTACCAGAGCCACCTCTCATGACCCTACTCTCTCAGGCCAGACTGCTCGAATAGCCAGTCCTCTTCCCAGCCGAGAGTCAGTCTCCCATGTCCAGACAGGTTCTGTGGAGCGTGCCAACGGCATGACCGAACCCATCGGAACAGCTGTTGTAACCCGGTAGGTGGAGCCGCGTTGGAGCGATTCCCTGGTGTGTGGGAGAAAGGAGACGGCACGTCCACTAACACAGCCGCTACCTGCATCCCACCCCCAGCTCCACCTCCACAGAAGTGGAGAGAGCCAGACCGGAGGGGCAGAGCCGAACCTGTCCCTGCTGGCCAGATCAGCCGACAACCATACCGGAGTAGCATAATTCTCCTCTCATCAGCTGCGTCCACACTGACATACCATCGTCCAACCACAAGCCCTTCCTCACCTATATGTCAACCAGACCCTGCATGGAACAGGGCGGAAACCGAAGTACCAAGCGTGGTGAAGGACCGGATCACTGAAGCTGCTTACACAACCCTCCGCTAAGACCCAGCCAAGGAAACCTGCTCCCACCCAGTCCAGGTCTGCTCCCTCACCCCCAGGTTGATGTTCCCTGCCCATTCCCAAGGCCTTCCACAGGCCCTCACCTTACCAGGGCTATGGCTACCAGAAAGGTCCACAGGCAGCACTAGCAGCAGCCCTTCCCAGTCCAGGCACAAGAGTCATCCGAACAGCAGAGTTCACTACCCGATTGCCACCACGCTGTGCACGATGACTAGACATGATGCCACCCACACAGACACTGATTGCACACGCCACCGATGCCAACCTTGCAATACAACCTTCTCCAATAATCTTAGAGCAAGTCCACAATTGACACACTTGGGCATAGCACCAGATGCACCCAAAGCTTTTTTTTTCTTCTTATAAAGTATGAATGTTTTACCATGCACTATAATTAGATGTTTATAAAATAATGTTTAGGAAAATTTGTTACTGAGTCTGAGAGGGGATGCCACCCTTAAAAATCTTTCTAATAAGTTGAAATCACCAATTCACAGAAACTAGAGCATACACCAGCCGATAGACACATAAATCGAGTTGGAAGGGACCTTGTAGGTCATACCTAGTCCAGACCCCCCCACCATAAGCTGGAGACTCTACACAATTCTGTACAAATGGCAGTCCAGTCTCTTCTTGAAAGTCTCAAGTGATGGACACACCGATGCCACCCCACACACTTCCGAAGGGGCAAACACTGACATCTCCAGCACTAGTCTCGAACCTTTCCTCATGTTAGAAGAATACACAGGCCACAAGGATGCCACCAAGTTTCTATATCGCCAGTTTTCTTACACCCAGTCTAGAGTGACCATCCAGACAGCCCACTCACAACGTGTCTCTCTAAATCTCCATCTCCCCACAAAGCAAGCCCTGGCTCGAGTATCATGTTGTTCCGTCGAGTACTGGGGCGTCTCCGAGACACCATTATTCACCTTGTCTACCGGCCTTCAATGGGCTTTAGAAAACACCATGTCAATGGTAGTTGAAAAGAGCATCCTCAACACACCCCTATACGGGTCTGAGCCAGCCTGCTTGCTCTCGAGAGGCTGGCTAACTCGAACCACACCCCAACAAGGACTAACCTTGGTTTTTGTGGACAAGCACCCTAGGCTATCATCGGGGGCAGGCACCCCAATGGGGTTTACACGCTCCACCACGTCTAAGTCTGGAGCACCTAGCTCACTTTTCCCAGCACATCACTGTACCTACAGCACACACGTAACGCTGTTCACATCCCTGAGACCTAGCAACACTCCGAGTGACCAAGGAGAGTCTACCTGTAGAGTTTTATTTGTGGCCACACTTGGACTGAGTGCATTTTTCTTTTACTCAGCTTGTTATTAATAAAGTTATCTTTGATTTCACACTTCGAAATGAGTTTCTTTTATTTTAATATAGTCTCTGGTGAAACCTCTATAGAAAATGGTTAAGCCTATTGCATGTGCCTTTGTGGGATGGGCTTTATTAAAGATAGTGCAGTCTGGGGGTGGCCCAAGATACCCTTTGGTAATGGGTTAAATAGCTGTGGGATCAAATTCGTGTGCGAGGTGGATGTACCTTGTCGGGTATGGGTCAGACATATCCTGTGGATGGGTTAAGATAGGCAGTGGGAATGGGCAAGGGATACCTGTGGAATGAGCAGGGAGAGTATTTACTTTTTTGGGAGGGGTAATATCTCGCTCGGGATATAGAATAGAACCTCCAGTGCAAAGGCAATTAGTCCGGGATCCTATAAAATGGTCCACCACTTAACCCAGGTGCCACACCTAATGGCCCTTTATTTATCTATTTAAATAATTTGTGATAATATTCCACACAAGCTCGGTTCCAAGCTCGATCACCAACAACAAAACATCTTTAATTATAACATCGGATCCCGGTTCATTATAAGCCAACACCCAACGAGTACATTGGCCCAATTTCATCTCAATTGGTGACTCAATCGAGTGCCTAGAGAGAAAAGCACATCCACCTCATTAAGCTATCTATACACTTTTCAAGACTCGTTCTTGAACCACTTTGCCACCCATTGCAGCTGGGGATTGGAAACCAGTATTATCATGAGGAGGTTTGCGTCTGCTTCTCCCTCCAACTTGAGTACCTTCTGTTTGGGGCCTTTGTGACAACATTCCTGCGCAGTGAATTGTTTCAGGAAGTCCTTTCGAACCAATTTATGCCTTCCACAATTATCTCACAGGCTCCATGTCCCCCAATTTGCCTTGTTTGTGAGAAGTTAACCACGAGAGCACTGTTCTGTCATGTATCATGGAAGCCCGGGTTCGCAATAGTAACCACTCTCGTAGCCAGAGAAGTTTTACAGGAACCTGCCAAAGCAATAACTTCACACTAAAATGCCCTCTCGTCCCTCACAGGTTCATAGGTGCCGCATCGCCTGGCATGGGGTAGATAGAAAGATAATCCTTGGAAGCACTCCGTTCTAGTGTCCAAAGGCGTTCCTCCTTTAATCCTAACACCACAGAATTTGTGCGCCTTGCTCCTGACCAGACCTGTAAGTCTGTAGAAAGGATTTCCTCTCTTTGCAACGCACTCGGTGCTGACAGAATCATCTTGAGAGGTTATATGGTACCGCTTTCAGAAGCTGTATGTTGCTTGAGACAAGCGGACACTCCCTCCGAGAGTGAAACCCCTAAGTGCTTAACGGACAAACAATCGTATATGACATTGTCGTTGGAAGATGGGTGTGAGGGGTCAAAGGTATGCTGAGGAAGCCTCGAGGTATTTTACCGCCAGTCTCGCTCTTTAGCGCAGCCTCCTCGCATTGAGGTGACTGGAGTAGTATGTATATCCATAGGCATACATTTAACATGAGCTGTTAAGACCTGAAGCATCGATGTACATGAACGTGTGTAAATCAGCATCGACGCATTTAAGCTTGAAGCTGCATGAGAGCTGACGAAATGAACGCGATGTGAAGTGAGCCATAATGGAGTTGAACTGAGAGTGGACGCCGACTTGGCTTGGAATGCTTTGCAGGGCACAAGCCCCTATCGAGATCATGAAATGGGTCTCCTATAATCGTGTTGTTGGCGCGGACGAATGTGGCCACCATCTGATAACCACTTGGCGTTCGCAAACTTTTTTCACATCCTGACTTGCACGAGTGGAGGGGCCACTAGCGAGGAGAGCTCTCTCGCAGATGTATTGTCCTTAAGCTTATGGCCCATGCAAACACTTAATACATGCACACGATCGAATGCTCAAATCGACTCTGGTGTAGGGTTGGCAACCTTCCGAGTCGCGTACTGCAGCTCCATCGATAAGTGTGTGGTCACCCCTGAGGAGAGGCGCCATAGAGAAGTTGGCGCAGAAGCTGAAGAGTGCACATACCGCACATGATGTGTTTGAGCCCAAGGGTCACAGGCTGGGCCGGGCAAGTTGGTGGTGTTGCCTTGGTCACACCTGGGTGTCAGACCGACTGCAGCAACATTCGTCCGAACAATGGATGGAGCATCCTCATATGAAGTTATTTGGAATGCCACAAGTGTTCCTTTGATCCTGAGCATCCACCAATCAGCATTCTTGTAAAGTCCATACTCTGCTCTTCTCCCGATCCATCTTCAGACCCAGATGCCTCTTTTTTCTTTTCCCATAGTAGAGTTTCACAGAAGCCTATAGATGCTTTGCATGCTGTGTTGCAGGTAAACGATTGGTGGCTGCCAAAAAGGACTGTGTACGTACCATTGGTGGACACTACTGGTAAGCTGTTCGGAAGAGGAAGAGCCAAGATGAAAGGCTGAAGAGGTCTGCACAAGCTGAGGCTGATGGTTCTGAAGTGAGATTTCCAGAATGATTGCTCTCCCTTTTTATAGGCAGTTTAGGTTCTTCCCATATGTGTCTTTGCATCCTTCTAGGCTTTCCCTCTAAGAATCCTTAATAGTCGCGATAGGTCCCCTCGCGAACGTTTTTTCATTTTATAATTTTCTTTGCGAGCTGCATCCACTTTCATCCTTTCTCATTCTATCTGGCCATCCATTCTGCATCCGCTTCCACGTTCCGTTCCGCTTCCTTCCTTGCGTCGTTTACGGCTGGAAGCGGATTCAAGTTGCGAGCGATGCACTAGGCGGAACATGCCTAGCTGGATATAGCGAGCGATTAACAGATGCAGGAATGTATGCCTAGCAGATGCACTTAGTGGAATGCAAGAATGGACGCAATTGGAATACATTAATTTGCAGCGCAAAAGTTTTGAGCTACACTCAAACCCTCTGAGCAGTTGATAACGTCACATAGACGAGATGCTGGACGGATAGAGAGGAAGCAAAAGGTATATGCAAGTGAGTACAAAACGGAAGGCAGTCAACGATTACTCAACGGTATGCAAACGGATGGCAAGTGTTTTTCTCCATTTTACATCCTCTTTCCATCCATTGGTGCAGTGTGACAGGGGCTTTAGAAAGTGCTATTCATATGCACAATGCATTTTCTCATATATGTACTATAGGTACAGTGACATATATGATTAGAATAAATAAAGGACAAAGCTGAAAAAGGGATAAATCTGCAAGAGGTTCATAAGGAAAAAACATTTTAACTGTTTATATGTACAGCTTTACAAAAGTAAATTCAAGAGCAAAAACCAAGAAAAACTTTACATCCTAATACTAATACTAATTAGGATTAATACTAATTAGGACTTAGTTAGTAATTAGTACTGATTAGTACTAAAAATACTAATACTAAAAATATCTAAAATCAAACAGTAAATGTGATTATATTTTACGAAAACAATTCAAGTTCCACTTTGTTCACATGAATGTAAGAAAGTGTGCATTAAATGTGCCTTTTGTATGGAAAAATTTAAATCACCCAGATAAAAGACAAAAGTGAGTTTTTGACAAATGAACAAAAGGGCAGCTTTCTTGATGAAAGAACTGTCTTTTATAAGAAAGGATATATGGTTATTGTAAACATAGGAAATTCATCAATCATGTTGACATGATTTTTAATCTAACATAATACTTTTTTCAGAAGTGATGTTGAAAGATTCAAGAGGGCTGCTTTTCCTCCAAAAAGAGCCGGGTAAAAGAGATCCACTTACAAATTGTTACATTATACCATTTTTATTTTTACCTACCTCAGTACTTGACTTAAGGCCCTGTCACACTGCCCAATGGATGCAAAACGGACACAACGAACGAGAAAAACGTTCCATCCGTTGTTATCCACTCTCAAAAGGGGCAAAAATTTGCATAACCAGAGCGGATAACACGGATGCGGGGAGGAAGCAGGGCGCATGGAAAATGGAATGCGAACGGAAAGCCTAGCAGAATGGAAGCGGATGGGAGCGGATGCCAATCCGAGGGCTTTCGGACGCGAACGATACCAGCGGATGCAGAACGGAGCCCAGGAATGAAGCAGATGCACAGCGGAAGCCTAGCGAATGCACAGCGGAAGCCTACACGGCATTGCTGCCTGTTAATTACGCATGCGGGGGGACTGCAATTGCGCAAGCCCCTGGATATAAAGGGAAGCAGCTCCGCACTGGCCAGCATTCGGAGGAAAGACCTTGCTGGCAGGGATAGCATCCGAGTCCTTGCCGATGCCCTGCCTGCATGCCCTGCGGCCAAGCACTTGCTGCCAGCGCTTCTGCCAGCCTGCTCAAGCCTCCTGCCGCCTCCCTGCCAGCCTTTTTTTTTTTTTTGCTGTCTGCCTGCCTGCCAGCTCTGCTGCCAGCCTGTCCTTCGCCTCCCTGCCAGGCCAGTCTGCCTGCCAGCCTTGGTGGCTGCCAGGCTTCCTGCCAGGCTTTCTGCCAGGCTTCCTGCCAGCCTTGCTTGCCAGCCTTCCTTGGCCAGCCTTGGATGCCTGCCAGTTCTCCCTGCCAGACCTCCCTGCCAGCCAGCAAACCCCACAACCATGGGGAAGAAGCGAAAGTCTGAGCAATCTGCCGCCACCTGGCAAGCGAGGGACAAGGGCCACCCTCCGACGCCCCTGTCCTGACTCTGCTTCTGGCGGGCCTTCTGCTGCTCGGGCCTTCGCTTTTCTGTGCCTGACTCTTGCTTGAAGTGCTCTGGCAGTGGTGCTTCTGCTGCGTACGCTTGCTGAAGCTGCTCCTGGCGGTGTGCGTTCTGCTGCTGCGTACTCTGCTGAAGCTGCCTGCGTGTCCTGCTCATCCTGCTCGTGCTCCTAGACTGCCTCGTCCTGCTCGTGCTCTCTGGACTTGCTTGTACTGCTCATGCTCCTGGTCTTGCTCGTCTGTTATCCTGCTCGTGCTGCAGTGCTGCTGTGCTGCTGGTGCTGCTGTGCTGCTAGTGCTCCTGGTGCTGGCTGGTGCTGCTGGTGCTGCTGGGGCTCCTGGTGATTACTCCTGCTGCTGGCTGATCTGGTCCTGCTGATCCTGCTGCGCTGCCTGCTGCTGATGATGATGATGATGATGAGATGATGATACCTTGCTGCTGCTGCTGATGATGATGATGATTATAGATTCTGCTGGTGATGATGATGATGATATGCATGATGATGACCTGCTGTGTGCTGCTGGTGGTGGTATGGAGGAGGCAGCCCGCTACACCGGAAGCCCCTTCTGATGAGGGCCCATCTGGTCCTTGCAAAGGGAGGAAGAGGCGTATGCGGGGACGGGAGAGGAGGCAATACTCCATTGAGGAGGACAACGGGATGGGTGCTGGAGTGGCTGAGGGAGAGAATGCTATCCTCATTCTTCATGGAGGAAGGGACAACGGCTGTACAAGGACACCAAGCGGGAAGCAGGCCTGCTTGGAGAGAGAGGGCGGAAGAGTAGGGGTTACACTTCGAGGTGCTCCATGCAGGCTGGTGAGAACATATGCACATCTGGTTGAAGCCCTGCACCTGAAGAACACTTGGCCAGGCCACAGTTACAGCTGGATAGACAGAGAGACCTAGCATCTACTAGGTCAGTGTGCAGCTTCCTCGGAGGGTGAGATCTCTACCACCTGAAGTAGCACCAGGAAGCCGCCCTCGTGATTCGTACTCCTCTCTCTCCAGCACGTTCCCTGCATTGCGACCGCCAGGTCTCTTCCGCCGAGAGTCCGAGTCCCTGTTCAGGCAGGTGTTCTCGACCTGGCAGCTTTGCTATGGCGACGCCAACCTCGGTGACGAGCCCTGTAGGGGTCGGTGGGGGGGGGGGGGGGTTTGCGGGCTGCTGTAACCGTCTGGCGTGGTAGCTCGTCGTCGGAGGCCACCCCGTGGGTGCGGTGCGAGAAAACGTGCAGCCTTCGATGTCGCCGCACAGGTGTACCCAGCTCTAATTCGCGCGCCCCGCCTCCCAGCTCCGTTCGTTTCTTCACCGCTTCCACAGAACGGCAAGAGAGCCAGACAGCTAGGATGGCACGCAGCCCATCACTGCTCGGGTCTCTGGAGATCAGGGACACCCATTCTCGCTCCACAGTATAATTACGTCCTCTCTCTCTCAGCTGGTCTCAGCACGACTCCACCTCTCCAACCCGCAAGCGCTTTCTCACCTATGTCAACCAGACCTCAAGAACATGGAGGAACCCCAGTACCAGGTGGTGAAAGGACGCGATCACCAGAGCCTCGTGGTCACATAACTCCTCAGACCACGAGGGAAGCCTGCTCCCACCCAGTCCGCAGATCTGCTCCTCCACCTCCTCACCAGGTAATGTCGCCTCCCATCTTGTGCCAATGCTGTCTCTCTCGACAGCCGTTCGCCTCACCTACCAGGGCTAGCGGCTACCAAGGAGGTCCAGCAGCATCTGTGCATTCAAAGCTTCCAGCCCAGGCACTAGATCCTCATCCTCGGCGGACAGTTCATGTCTGCCCCCGGGTTCCCACTGATGCCCCAACCGTGCGGCGAGCCTGATGAACTGCCTACTGATCAACAGCGCAGTGTCACCCACACCACCGATGCCACCCACACCAGTCCTCACCCTAGCTGCAGACCAGAAAGCCCCACTACACTGCTCCTTCGCTCCACCACAGCCAGCCCGGCCCTCAGTACATCTGTCATCATACTGCGGCTGACACCCCATAGCATGGAGGACGGACCTCGGTCCGCAGCCATCGTCGGGTCGAGCCAGCTGGCTAGAGAGCGATTTCTCCCAGACATGCACCATTCGCACCCTGGGTTTTGTCCTTCAGGCCAGTGGCACACTCCCGTGGTGTTGAACCTGCACTCCGAAGCACCACCCCCACCTCACATATGCCTGTGACTCCCTTCACCCCTGACACTGGGCACACCGTCCGAGTGACAAATAAGTGTACCAGCGACTCAGTAGCTGGGTACCAGTAGACGCATTCTTGTGGACAGCTTCGCACTTGGGCTCATTATTTGTTTCTAGCGCAGCTATTGTTCACTAAGTTTGAGTGCTATGTGATTCACACACTAATGCTCATTCTTTTTTTAATAAAGTTTTGGTCGCTGAGCCATAACTTTAAATTTGCGTTCTGAGAGCCTTCTCCCGCACTGCTTGTGGGGATGGGTTAAGATAAGCATGTGGGGATGGGCGCAGGGCGATACCTCACCTGTCTTGGACTGGTAAATGAGTCTGTGGACGATGGGCAGGCGATCAACCTGTTGGTATGGTAATAGCTCGTAGGGATGGGCAGGGATACCTTGGGAATGGGTAGAGCTGTGGAGTGGTAAGAGATAGCAGGGGATAGATAAGCCCCTCCAGTCAACCGCATCTGTGTGGGTGATTCTCGTGGCAATTGGTTTCCGCACCGCCCTCTCCCCACCCCCGCGTCCGAGCACCTATGCGCCTGTTTTATCATTTATCAAAGCTAATAATGGTAATACTCCCAGCGTTACTCATCCCACATGTCACCACAAACCCAGCAGTGCCTCCTCTCACTTACAACGCCCTGTTTGCATTCCTGTACGCCCACACCACACTCCAGCGGCCCAACCCTCCGTCCTTCGGTTCGCCGTGATGTGAAGCCATATCATAGCTCGAAGATGCAAGCATTGCGCGTTCACTCACTCGTACTCAACTCCGCCGCTGTCCTTGCCACTCGCCACCTCGGGCTCAGCGCCTGGGGAGTTGGCGCAGCGCCCGTGTCTCAGGAGGCTACTGCGCTGCTTGTGCTTCTTCCCCGTGAGGCGCTCTGGGTCTGGGGCCTAGTTGCACCATCCTCAGTGTCCTTAGTCAGGGGCGTTCGGCCCCATCGCGGGCCTCCACTCCCCAGGCTCCATGTCGCCCATTGCCTGTTGGAGGTCCACGATGCCATGTTCCTGACTGCAGAGACCGCGTGTGCGGGTGGCACAATGAGATTGTGCAGTGATGCAGTAGTGCGGTGTCCACGCAATCCTCCGCATCGGTCTCTCTTGGCCGACTGCCTCTCCCGCAATGTTGGGTTGAGAAGTTACTCGGACACCTTTGGCGCAGGCTATGCCAGAACGGCATTCTCCACCACCCGCCTTCTGCCCTGGGACAGCCTGTACGTGAGATCCTCATCTTCTACGGGTGTGAGTGTCTGCGAGGTTGTTAGGGCTTCATGAGGTAGGTTTCTGAGGGAGAAGGTCAATCCCTCATGATGCAAGTAGGGCACAATCCTTGCCGTCGTCTTGGGTTCCAGGGGGCCTCTGGGCATCTGGGAAAGCCCATGATGATGCAGTGCCTTCCATCCCTCTCTTTGCAGGTGACTGTGGATTGTATACCTGGGGCATCTGAACTATGAGCACGTTGCCTGAAGCATCGATGTATCATGAACTTGTAAGTAAGCATCGACTCCATGGCAAAGAGGACGATGCTACGAAGAAGCCCTTGGACGTTGAAATCCAGTAGACCCGACTTGGCTGGCGCTTTGGCAGGCCACGTGCTTCGCCATTCTATGGCCTCCATACGGTGATGGGGAAGTTTCCACCTCTGTACCACTGCTCTGCAACCCTTTCTTCCATCCTTTTCGAGGTGAGCTGGAAGAGGCACTGAGTACGACCTTGTCAGGCGGCTGGCTACGGGCAATCGGATTCAACTCACCACATGGCTGGTAGGCGTCCTGATGAATTCTGAATGCCCAATGGTCTTTCGTTCCTGAGCTCCACCATCAGCTTGTTGTACAACCCGTACTCCCTCTCTTCTCGTCGAGGTTCGGCTCGTGTCGCCAGCGACCCGCCTCTCTGCCGCATGCCTCCTTTTCCTTCTTTCCCGTAGCTAGAAGTTCCCTTCAGAGCTTATTGGAATGGCTTTTGCACCTCGTTGACTAGAAGGATGGGTGTGCTTGAGAGAGGAACTTGTTAGATCCACAATTGACATGACTTGGATGCTGTGGAAAAGGAAGAGTCAGATGACAGGCTGAAGAGGTCTGCACAGCTGGGATGCTGGTCTGAAAAGTGAGATGCGAAACGAGTTGCCCACCTTTTTATAGCCGTATAGTGGTCGCTTGCATCCTTAGGCATCCTCTGGCATCGGCTGTAGACAATCCTTAATATCTGAGATAGGTCCCTCTGCGCACGTTTTTTCCATTTTAGAACGCCTTTGTTTCCATGCTGCATCGTTCTGGCAGCGATTCTGGCATCCGTTCTGCCACCATGTCTGCTTCCTCCCTGCGTCCGGGATGCGAGTTACGCGGCCTGCAGACGGATGCTAGCGATGATAGCGGATGCGTAACGGATGCGTAATGGATGCCTTAAGCGGGATGTCGTAGTGGATGCATAACGTACAAAACTGGACTACATTTTCACGCAAAGTTTTGGCAGCCCAAAACTTTTCTGAGTGGACGAACTCAATAGATGGATGCTGGACGGATAGAGAGGAAGCAAGATGAGGCAGTGAGTACATCGCGTTTTCCAATGGATGGCAAGCTTTTTTGTCCATTTTACATCCTCTTTGCATCCGTTGGTGCAATTTGACATGGGCTTTAAATTGGTTCTGGGAGGACAAGGGGTACTAAAGACTAAATGTGCCAAACAAACCATGTGACTTACCATGTGACTCTTTGTTTTTGACTAGGAAAAACTTTCTGTCTGTCCCAGTGGTGGAATTCAATATATTTTACTACTGGTTCTGTGGGCGTGACATCGCTTGGTCGGTATGGCTTGGTAGGCATGGCAGGAGAAGGATACTATAAAATTTCCATTCCCCCCACTCCTGGGGAAAGGTTACTTCAAAATCCCATTCCTTCTCCACCCCACTAACCTGCTTTCCAGCTCTGTTCTCCTGTGCAGAGCAACAAAAGAAGATCCAGCCTATCAGCTGGAATTTAGGACGCAAAGACTAGATGGGGGAAGAGGCAGTCAGAGGTGATATTTGCTGGTTCTCTGAATTACTCAAAATTTCCCCTACTGGTTCTCCAGAACTGGTCAGAACTTACTGAATAACGCCTCTGGTCTGTCATTTTTCCTATGTCAATAACCTTCCCAGCATGGGTGATTTCCTGTCTGCCCTCTACAGCCAGCCCCCTCTTCCTTTTCCAGTGAAACAAATACAAAAGAAGCTACAAATACCAGAACAACATTCTTGCATCAAAATGCATCAAGCACCAAATTTAATGAGTTTTGAAGCAGTCAAATACTGAGGTACTACTGTATGTGATATTGGCAACATAACTGTATAAAATGACACTTTGGTAAACTTTAAACTGAATTTTTACCATTGAAAAGCCAATTGTGTGCCCTTTCCAGGGGAAAAAAAACCAAATTCATTTCAGATAAGAAAGATTGATTGCATATAAAAGAGAGCTGGAATTCAAGTAGAGGAGATAAATTGCATACATTGGTGAAGAAATATTTGTTCTTGAGAGTATTTTTAAAAATAAATTATATAAAATAGCATGCCTCATTATTTTTCTGATGGCTGATTTTTTTAAAAAAATAAGATCTTTTATTGTTAAAACTGAAAATGGACTTGTTCCTCCTTTTTTGGTTGATTTCTGTTAAAATCAGCAGTATTTCATGCACGACTTCTAGTTATTGAATTAAAGTGTCTTTTGATCATTAAATATAACTAGTTTTATAAATCAGATTTTCTCTAGAGATTTATTTTATGTTCTAATTACAGTTGCTCCATGTGTTTTATTAGAATGGTAAGAAGCAAAATATGGACTTGTATTACTTCCTGTTCTCTATGGATATAGTAAAAGGCAAGTTTGCTGTCACATTTTCCAGTATATAACCTGACACATCTCAAATATATAATGCATAGCCCCTTGAACAGCATTTACAGCAACTAGTTATCCCTCCAGGTAAATGTAAATGCCCGATCCCACTGGCTGACAGACACAAAACATATGCATAAAGGACACAGCGGAGGAGCAAAATTTCGGGGGTGGCTCCATCCGTTGTCATCCGCTCCAAAAAGTTTGAAAAAAAAAATTGCATAAAACAGAACAGAAAAGAACGGACATGGGTAGTATGTTAAGTGGGGGATGTTAAACAAGTGTTCATAGGAAGCCTAGCGGATGAAAGCGGATGGAAGCGGATGAACCTCCGAAGGGTTCCGGGGGAGAATTTTGGAGCGGATGCATAGCAGAAGGGGCAGATGCATAGCAGATAAAGTGGATGCATCATGGATGCCTATAGGACACCAAAGGGGATGCATGCGCGGTATAGTCTATCGGACGAAAAGCGTTCACTGCGCATGCAGGAGCTTATGAATTGCATCAAGCTCCAGAGATATTAAAAGGATGCAGCATTGCATGCAGTCAGCATACAGGGGAAAGATGTGCTGCCAGATACATCTTGCACTGACACCATGGTTCGTCAGTCAGGCAAGAAGAGGAAGCCCGTGGCCTACTTGTTCAAGCCCTGGCAATGGTGAAGAAGGCCAGACCCAGCATCCCACCCCCCTTGCCACTTGAAGCTGCTGGCTCGCGCTGCTTGCTGTGGTGGAACCAGCCCCACAGGCCCTCAAGCCCTGCTGCTGAAGGCCTGCTGCTCAAGCCCCTGAAGGCCCATGCTTGAAAGCCCCTGCCAGAGGGAGGAAGAGGCAAGGGAAGGAGAAGGGGAGAGAGGAAACAGTTACACCGTTCTCCAAGGAGCATGAGGATGAGGTGTCTGGAATGGGTGAGGGAGAACGAGTACCTCTGAGAAAGGGCCACAGACTGTATTGGCGACACAAAGAAGAGAGGCAGCTTGGAGAGACAAGGCAGAGAAGCCTGGGGTACACTGCAGAGTACTCCTGGATGTTGGAAGCACTGCACATCTGGTTATGGGAAAGCTAACACCTCAAGCAATCGGCAGGGCCGCTGTCAAGCTCACTGACAGCCAAGTTCCTCTTCCACCAGAAGCCAGCTACCCCCTGTCCAGGCAGCTGCACTCCCCTGCTGGCGAACTTGGAGGATCCTTGTGGAGGATTGATGGCCCTGATATCACAGAAATGGAGGAAAAGAAGTCCGCAGCCACCAGAGGCCAACCCGCCCACCACCCCCACCCCCAGCTCCAGAGGAGCAGGCAGAGAGGTCAAGGGACTAGAGGGCCAGGACCACAGCTGTCGCTGTTGTTGAGATCAGGACATCCAATGAAGACCAGCAAGAAACTTCTCTCCTCAGCTGGTTCCACTTGGACAGACATCCTCGGGCCGGAACATCTTCATCACCTACGTGAGCCAGACCCTGAGGACCTGCCCACAGGAACGCCCAGTACCAGGTGATGAAAGCAGAAAGATCACAGCACTTCTGCACAACCTCAAGGCCCAGCTGAAGGCTGCTCCTATCCAGGATCCAGTTCATGGCTCCTCCAAACCCAGGCAAATGTCACAGACCCTCCATGGCTTTATCAAACAAGTCCCCTCACCTACATGTGCTACGACTATCCAAGGACTCTCCCACTAGCAGAAGCAGAACTTCCCAGATCCAGGCCCAGGTTCATTCGCACGCCACAGGTGGCCACTTCCTCACCCAGCTGCAGACCCAGACGTAGCCACCACTACACTTCCTCATTTCCTCCACTCCACAGCCAATGCTTGTTTTAAGTTGTATCTTTGCTTAAGGACACTTTACTTGGTCATTCTTGCCTTATTTAATAAAAGTTCATAAAAGTTTACCTAAGACAATTTTTAATAAAGAGTTATCTTTGCTTAACCACACTTAGTTTACTTTGGTTCATTGTGTTTTTATACTTAATAAAGTTGTTGGTGAAACTTTTGAAAAGATTATGGTTAAGTCTTTGCATGCTTGTGGGATTAGATAAGGATAGTTGTGGGATAGTATAAACTTTCCAATGCAAGCATTAGTGGGACTGTCTGCTCCACCATCCGCAGTGATCAGATGATTTTCTCCCCTTTTTATCGAAAATATCGGTTGTCTTCTAAGTGGTTCTTTTACATTCTCTAGATCACACTCTCCATACATCCTAATATCATGAGATACATCCCAAATAGAAAACGTTTGTCTGTCTCTTTCTGTGCTACTAACACTGTGTAGACACTTCCGAATGTACCTTTTTGTTTCGCCTCCATCTTTCCTATTTTAAGCTGCAGCGGATGTGAGCTGAGGGATGGACTCAGAGGATGCAGAGAGGAATACAGCAGGCCGTTTTAATGGGATGATAACGAGAACGTGTGGATGTATTGTTGCCCATTAATATCAGGCCGCGGATAACTGTTAACATCGTATCATGGGCGGAGAAAGTTCATTCCGATTACAAAGTTTTGATTGCAGCTCAAAAACTTCTATGCATGTGCGATGAAATTGCATATGTACGGAAACGGCGGACATGCTCGATGGATAGTATGTATGAACACAAGTTATGCAGTGAGTACACAACAGATCCTCTTTGCATCCGTTGGTGCAGTGGGACTGGGCCTTAAGGAAGGTGGATATACAGAGAATTATGAAATTATATAATTTATGTAATTACATTACATTACATAATTTTTATCAAATACGGGGATTATATGAAGGGGGAAGGAGAAAGGGAGGACAAAGATACAAAGGAAGTGAAAGAAGTTCAAGCTACAACAAAGTGGATTTGCTTTAGGGTTGGAATTTAATTTTAGCAATTATGCTTGCTAAACCAGAATTCAATAGTAGAACATGACAGATAGGAATTATGGATCGATACAAAATATTGGAAATAAATTCTGTAGTGAATAATCTGATATGAATTATGTATATTTCAGTTCACTTGAATCCAAAAAGAAAAAGATAGAAGAACATCCTATTATTTTTGCCTCCATCTCAGACAAAAGAATAGTATGGAATGGAATGGAATGCAATGGAATGGAATGGAATGGAATGGAATAGAATAGAATAGAATAGAATAGAATAGAATAGAATAGAATAGAATAGAATAGAATAGAATAGAATAGAATAGAATAGAATAGAATTCTTTATTCATTGGACACCCAAGGAATTTGTCTTTGCTGCATAAGCTCTCANGAGTGGAGTGGAGTAGGGTGGAGTGGAATAGATTGAATAGAATAGAATAGAATGGAATGGAATGGTATGGAGTGGAGTGGCGTGGAGTGGAGTAGAGTGGAGTGGAATAGATTGGAGTGGAACGGAACGAAACGGAACGGAACAGAACAGAACAGTACAGTAAAATAGAATATAATGAAATGGAGTGGAGTGGAATGGAACAGAACAGAAAAAAACAGGACAGAAGAATAGAACAGAACAGAACGGAACAGAACAGAATAGAATAGAATAGAATAGAATAGAATAGAACAGAACAGAACAAAACAGAAAAAGAAGAATGGAATGGAATGGAAAGGAGTTGTTAGGAATTCATTCTGTAAGATAATTGTATCCTTTTCTATCTGGCTTTTCGCCTCTGCAATTTGTTTCAGAGCCAGACACATCCCTGGAGACAATTCCCAGGAACATCCTGCTCTATAGATGAGGGAGTACAGCCTAGGAGCACAAACACACAAGGACAAGGGATACTGTGTAAAATAACAAAGCATGGACAAAGCACGGACAAAGAACGCTCCATGGATAAGGAAGAGGAGAGCATGGGCAAGACATTGCCCACATTAATAACGAACCTTTGTCTCTCTGATTGGATAAACTTAGTTTCTATCAGCGTAAAATATATATAATACTATGAGCCACTCTTGCAGGGTGTGGCTATTCCTTACATGTATTTGTGTGCATGGTTTGGGCGTAGTATTCACCCAGGCTTTTTGCTTTGGCCAAAGAATAAAAAAAGCTGTTATTTTTGCAAACCTCGTCTTGAGTCCCACTGGCATCTCAGTGGCTCAGGGAAACTTCTAGGACCTGGCAATCCTTTTCATCAAGATAGATCTCAATCTTCACAATCCTAAAAACTTACCTTCTTGTAAACTTTTATGGGCTTTAAGATTTATAGAGAAAGCCATTTGGAAGATATCTTTTGTCAGAGGCAAATTGACTGGGCATATGAAAGATGACCATCTCTGTGTCTTTCTTCAAGGAATTGTTTTAGGCTAGTACACTCATAACTTTAAAAGAACAATTAAGGTACATTTTTAAATGTTAGTGATTTAAACGCAGCTTTATATTTGAATGAATTATGCTTTCAGTTGGATTATTTTTAATCATTGTTTTTCAATTGCAGTCATATGAATGTGTTTATATCTTTATTTATAACTCTATAAATCCACCTTGAATGCGGTACAAATGGAATCAAATTGTACAAATAAATCATACTGATAGTTTTACAGTATATCAGAATGATTTTTCCACTTACGTGAAGGGAGACATCTTACCTACTACTGCACTGCTATAAATTTTTCTATATCAAAAGCTGGTTTTAAAAATGGAGAATGTTGCATTGTGGGCTGCAGTAAGTTGTTTTTTTTTTTAAAGTAAATTTTCCCTTAAGTTGACCTCAGCTTCTTGTGACATCAGAGAGACATTGGCATATTTTCTGGTTAGCCACTGTCTTTTTACTTTTTATACCACAATTGTGAAATGTTCTGATAGACTGCCAAATCCTAATCTGGTGTAGCCATTTTAGCTTTTTGAGATTAGCCAAGGTTAAACAGGTCCTGTCACCTTCCTGTGATACCATAGTTAACAATAATCAGAATGACTAGTATTTGGTGCTTCACAGTGTACAAACACAAATCCCATTCAATGGGTATAAACAAATCTTAGTTTTGCATATTTTCCAAGTATAGCCACATTTCTGCCACTACTGTCTTTAAATCATCTGGCATTGCTTTCAAAAGGATTACTCCTCAGCCAGGAGAGGCAAAAAAGTCAGATTTGTTTTAAATCAAGAGAAAAATTGTTCTTCTATCACTTTTTTCTTTTGAATAAGTAAAGTATTAGTTCAATAGTGTCAATCCAAGTCATATTAAACCCCCTGTGAATTTCCCAAATGCAGTGAATTAGTCAGCAAATGTGCAGGATGCCATTTAGCTTGACAATGCAGATTTCACTCCAGTTATTTGGAACACTTCACACTTGTCAATGCACTGCACATACATTTTTGGGAAAAAGAATAATGAAGGCAAGTGTGATTATGATTTCTCATTTCAGAGGCTCCTCTCTTAAACCTTGGCGACATCTGAGGGAGAGAGACTGCCATTTTTAGTCACATCTCAAAGTGGGAGAATTATTTAAATGCAGATTAACAGCATCTTTGAAAGTGTTCTGTTAACTCTCTGAGTTGTGATGGTACCCCTTGGCTCAGTGTCCTTGGTCCTGGCAAAGGCAATATCCTTTTTTTGCACTATAATTCTCCCAAGTCATAATCACTGAGTCGATGCCAATTAGAACTTATGGGGCTCCAAAACATCCAAAAGGCATCAAGTTCTCCTATGCATTGTCCATATATTGTTCTTAGAACTCCTAAAGTTATGACTGTTTCGCTAATCAAGTGTAGCAGAAACGTTGGGAACAAAACACCTATTTTTAAACTTGCACATTATAAGAAAAACTTGGTGGAAAAAAAACTTGATTAAGGAACCCACATGATCTTCTAAATATTCTGGGCATGAACAGCTAATATGGTGGTCCACGTCTGGATTTAAATATAGGTCTTGGGGTGTTCTGAACTGTACAGGGAATGAAATGGGACTGTTTTGTTCCAGATGCAGATTAAAGTGATGGGGACCGTGGGAGATGTTGGTGGGAACATTGATAAAGCAGAAGAATGGCAGGGAAGAGAAGGGGGAAGGTATTGGGAAGAATGGTGGATGAATTGCCCAGTAGTAATTATTACCTTTTACACAAAAAGTAGATGCTCATTGTACATTACTAGAGAGTAGTTTGTAGTGTCCAAAGTAATGTAACATAATTCCTTTTGATCCCCTTGATTGAAAAATTATGATCCCTTTCTAAAAATTTAAATTTGACTTGGGATAGCAATGTTTCAATATCTAAGGGGCTGCCACAAGAAAGAGGGGGTCAATTTATTGTACAAAGCACCGGAAGGTAGGAGAAGCAGCATTGGATGGAAACTAATCAAGGAGAGAAGCAACCTAGAACTAAATTTCCTGATAGAACAATTAACCAGTGGAACAGTTTGCCTTCAGAAATTGTGGGTACTGTACCACAGGAGGTTTTTAAGAAGAAATCGGACATCCATTTGTCTGGAATGGTATCAGGTTTCCTGCTTGAAGAGGTGGTTGGACTAGAAGACCTCCAAAGTCCCTTCCAACTCTGTTCTTCTGTTGTTCTGCATCATCTCCATGATGCACTTAATCCTATGCTGAGACTACTATTTATATGCATCCATCCCATAACAGTGGCTCTAGGAAACTACTGGTGTTGCACAAATACAGTAAGCAATTGGGCAAATCCTATGATCCAAAGTATTGGTTTTAAAGAAGCATATGCAATAGAAACCAGTATATCGAAAAAAAACTTCATAATTACATAACCCATTGATATCTCAGAGGAGTTTTCATTGTTTAACTCTGTTTTATAGATCTAGATCAGTGGTGGCCAACCTTTTTGGGCTCCTGTGCCAAAAACTGTGTGCACACCTGTACGCTCGCACTTGCGTGCCAGCACCCAAAAGGCAGTGCGCGCCCCCATGCTCCCTACGCATGCATGCATAANCAGTGCGCGCCCCCATGCTCCCTACGCATGCATGCATAATCCCACCCACCCACCCCCACTGCCTCCTTACCTGCTGATTTTCAGCCAGTTTGAGGCCTTTTTCAGCCTCCTAAAGTCTTGAGGAAGGCTTCTGCAGGCTTCTGAAGGCCGAAAACTAGTCCCATTTTGTCACTTCCAGTATTTTCAGAAAAACAGGAAGTGATGAATCAACTGAATCAACTTCCCCACTGTTAACAATACATGATCAACTTATTAGAAGTAGAGAATGTAAAGCAAAATTGATAGTGAGAAATATGCTACATTAACTTTTATACCCAAACTACTTTTTTTCACTTTTTCCTGCAGTCTATCAAATATTTACCTCTTTTTGCATCATGCAGTATATCAAATATTTGGTCAAATATTCAGGTTCTAAGTCAGCTTCTCATCATTTCTACGTAAAAGTACACCATTACTCACATTTCCAATCAACACATTTCTCATATCTCTCAAGAATTTTGTATGCATTTGTTCATAAATACATGAAACAATGAAGGAGGCATTAAACATCCTTGTTTGACTCTCAACTTTATTCTAAACCATTTGTTTTTATAATACATTATTTTCATTATTTACCATGCTTATTACACTGTATCTAGTTATCAACTCAACTCCATATTTATGCCAAATGCTCAAATTCAAGACAGTGTTGATATATATTTTCTCTAAATCAAGAAATATACAATAGCCTTTTTTCATATTAACATATTTGGGGACAACTGCCAAAGACAAAAAAAAAGTGATTTGCACATCACCCGTCTGGCCCAAAGCAGAACTACTCTTACAAAATTTTATTCCTTGTCACCTGTTACACACTTTCAGTTAGAATTCTGCCAAACATATTTCCACGCACACTTGAAAGACTAATAACAATAACAATAACAATAATTATAATAATGACAACATCAACAACAACAAAGTATTGGGACTTACACATTGAAGTTGAGCAACTTTGGAAAAAGAAATCATGCATTTTCCCAATTGTAGTTGGAGCCCTTGGAGCAATACCTAAAGGGCTGTCTCACTATTTGGAAATCCTGAATTTATCAGACTTGAATACCCTGATTGTACAAAAAAACACCTTACTTGGAACAGCTTATATCCTGTGATGCTACCTGAACAGTTCCTAGGTCCTTGGTTAGGACTTGAGCTGTTGAGCCGTCAACCAGCCCCAAAGGCTGTGAATCTCACTAAAGA